>BQNB010000272.1:26001-168306 GCA_026074375.1 Tanacetum coccineum | reverse complement strand
GCAAGCAATTAAGAAGCTAGTTTTCTAGAGCCTAAGGTGCACACCACCAACAAGAAGCAATAGTAAAAGGAATTACAAACCAAGATAAATTTAGCCAAACATGTTTATTGAAAGCAAAGAACATTTAATCAAACAATACATAGACATATTGAAAGATTAAAGGGATAAAAGAACTTCACTTAAAAATAATCATAGAGTAATGGTGGATACAATAAGGTTTGAGAACCCTAAAATAAACCTAAAGACTGATAAAAATCGTTCCCTAAATATTCCTCACGAATTCCACACACTTTAAAACCAAAAACTAGGGTTTGTATATATAGGAAAATCATCACAACGACGCCGCTTGTTAATTGTGACGTCGTCGCCCTGCCGAATCTTCTAAGGGTTTCTTTAAGTCGGCTACTTCCGACGCCGTCTCAAAAATATCTAACGCCGTCGCTTGAGCCTTGTGATGTCATCGCAAGGAATCGCGACGCCGTCTCCACTCACTGTATGCCCTTTAGATATCAATTTTTATGTAGAGTTGAAATCTTGTCCGTTTCTTCCCAAATTGAGTCCAAGTCACGTGTATTTCCTCCAAATGCCATCCAAGTGCTAAAAACACAAAAATATACGATTAAGCACGTATTTTAGGCATACTTGCATGATTTAGGGGGTTAAATGACCCTGAAAAAGTCTATAAAATGACACCTCATCGAATACCCCTACACTTGGGATTTGCTTATCTTCAAGCAAATGAGCTTTTCTACCTAGTCAATAGCAAGATCGGGGGCATTTAACCTACTCAATAAAGATAATTCATGTCAGAACCAACTAGACCTCGTAATTAAAAGCACAAAAATTATATACAAGCACCTCAAATAAGTGTTTGGATTCTCTCTTTCTCTCGGGTGTATAATGAATTATAACAATATGAGAAACGGAAAAATAACACTCATTACCTGTCATAACATTTAAATTACCATAAGCTTGATAAAGGATCAAACATCCACCGCATTGACGTAAGCACCTAGGAATTAATATCAAAAAGATCTTTAATGGGTTGTGATGTTTGGGTGTAGGGTAAAGGAAAACACGATTGGGGGTATTTGGGGAATTTACTTATGGCAAGTCAATCATTCACAAGAATACATGTATAAGGCGTTGCTAAGCCAAGACTCGACCGCACTAGGACAAAGATATACAAACTCTACATCAAACTCTTTCTTTTTCTTTTCTTGACACTATCTTGAACATAAATATAAAAATAAGCAAAATGGCAGCCCGGAAATTTTTTTCTATTTTTTCTATTTTTTCTATTTCCTTTTTCCTTTTTTTCTCATTTTTTCTATTTTTTTCATACACTTTTGCCATGCCATCTGCTGAAACATACATAATACATGACTTGGGGTTTATAATTGCACCCTTACACTTGAGTTTTAAATACTTATTACATAAACTAACTAATGACCCGAATTAGGAGGATCAATAAACATGGAGTACAATAAGCTCGTCTGGGGGTAATAATTTGACTTCTTTCTCATTTCTCCATAAATAAAAACTGCCATGAGTCCCAATCGTCCCAAAATTAGATACACTAATAAAAGACTTGACTTAACAACCATGTACTAAAGCAAACAACTAACTAGGGTTTACAAATGTGATAACAATAATGTAAAAAAATGAGTACATACAAATAAGGCTAAGGCGATTTGGATGTAACATTTTGATGGGGGTAAACAATGCTCTTCATTAATAATCCGGAATCAACCAGAAAATTACGAGAACCGCAAAAAAGGTAGCTCAAAGGGGTGTACTAGGGATATCTTTGATGAGGTGTCATTTTATACACTTTTTCGGGGCCATTTAACCCTCTAAATCATGCAAATATGCCCAGATTATGTGCTTAATCGTTTGTTTTCAGGTTTTTAGCACTTGGATGGCATTTGGAGGAAATACACGTGACTTGGGCTCATTTGGAGAAGAAACGGACAAGATTGCGACTCTACACCAAAAATCATGAAGAATTATGCATACAGAGCGTGGAGACGGCGTCGCCATCATAAAGCGACGACGTCAGGATCTTCATCGTGATGACGTCAGAGATCCAGAGACAGCGTTAGAACGTGGCCGACTTAAAGAGGATCTAGAATCATCCACGTGGCGATGCCATCACGACTTCAAAGCGACGCCGTCGCGTCGTTTTCACTATATAAAAAAACCGATTTTAGGTTTTTAAGTGTGTAACTTTATATAACTTTTAGGAGACGAACCTTAGTCATTCTAGCAGCTTTTTAGGTCATTTTTAGGGCCTCAAAACCCTATTGTAACTACCTTTAATCCATGTTTTAATCAAGTAATATTGTTTATCATTAATCATTTAATATATCTATGTGTCGTTTGATTGATTTATGTTCTTGCTTTCTTTATAACATGTAATAAACAAGCTAAGGACTAAACCCATCATTTGTATTTACTTTATGATGCATTGAAACTCTAGGATGTGTAACGATCCTTTTAATGTTTCGTTCTTTGTATGATGGATGTGCGCGTTAGGAACTCTTAGAAAACATCCTGAAAGCCATAAAGATATTAAAATATGGCAATAGCAACTCTAGGGAACACGCGAGTGGGGTAGAAAGGATACCAATACAGTACATCTGTATACAACCAGCAGATTGGCCCCTAATATTATAGATCCCTTTCTAAAGATCTTTAATCACTTATCTGACGCCTTTCAATATACTCTTAGTGCGCCATTGTATATAGTCTTCTACTAACCTTACTTGTGCGCTGCCTTAACGATTCCTTAACGGAATATTAAATAGACAGCGGGTTCGTGTAATTCGTTCATGACTTAGGAAATACTTACACAGATCATCACAAGTGTGACAAAGCAACAGATCTAGGAGAAGCAATATGATGAGTAGTGCATGATTAGGTAAATAAATCTTTTTATCATAAAGTTATCACCAGTAGTATAGATTATAATTAGTTTAATTAATTAGTTAAACAAACCAACCTCTCAAAACCATGATATTTACTTGCTTTCTTAAAAATATAAAAACACAAAAATAATCTTCTCTCAACCCCGTAGAATTCTGTTAGACCGTGTTCGAGCCTTCCCAACCTATTCTTCTAGAGAATGATAACAACCCCCGAGTCTTGCCTTAATACACTACAACAGTTAGGTACTATGCCTAGGGGATTGTAAAGCTTCCTGTGAAGTCTTCAGAACCTCCACATCAATCTTGCACTAAAAATAAGTGCGAAGCAAGAGTGTGGGGGTAGTTATATGATTGAGGTGACCATAATAACAAATACAGGTTTAAAACAGGGGTATGTCTTAATGCCTCTTATCAACTAGCAAATCCTAATCACACGAATACGATCTCACTAGCGGTCTCGGGATGCATCACTAAAACAAGTTCTAAAATTTAATATACTACCAGTACACTCTCATATAATTCTAACCGAGCAAGATAAAGGTTAAAATTATCTAAGCACCAAAGATGGTTGCTTAATTCCTAAAGATCTAGGGGCGGACCTCATATTTTTAGGGTGATTTTTTTTGAGTGGTAGGGTTTTTGTGCTAGTCATATAACTCCTATCCAACGAGACGCTATTAATACTAAGTTTTTGTTGGTACGTGCCATTAAATTTTTTAAATTTAGGTCAAAATTACCGTTTACGCTACGTTTTAGTATATTACTTATCTTATTAAGGACAAACCAAATGCAATTGAAGGAATAGTTTCTAAGGCTTTATTTTCCCCACACATATTTTGAACATTATCCCCAGTGTTCTACAAGTACTCGAAAGATGAATAAAGGGAAAGATAGAAAAAGCAAAAAAAAACTAGTACTCCCCTGGTTTTACTTAATATTGGAGAAGAAAAAAGATAAACTGGCTAAATAGTAATCCATAATTGTCCATGCGAAAATCCTAAGAACTTTCGGGCTTCTCCTTATCAAATATAACCTGCAAATCAAAGACAAGAAACAACTACACCACGCATAAAATTCGACGGGATAATGATATACAACCCTCGTTTATAAGGTTTAGACACTACGAAAGAATAAAGATAGGATGAATGTACTAATGTAATCGTGGTTTTCTGCAAGGATTAGGAAAATTAAAAATTATGGATATTACACAAAATTAATTTTTCAAAAATTTAAGAAAATACAAAATTTACTGTAGCTGGCTGGCAACCCCGTCAAAAAAAATTCCTGACGCCGTCTCCATGGTCTGTAAATAAAATTTTCTTCGTTTCTTAGAAAAGTTTTTGCACAAATATCCTAGTAATTATTTCCTGGAAAATTTTTACTGCATAAACCACAAGAACGATTAGCACAATTATATGACACACAAGACGCGAATTAAACTAAACTATTTATTTTATATGTTTGAAATGGTTCTTAGAAACCGGATATTTTCCCCTACACTTATTTGATGCAAAATACCTTTGATTGCAATTAAGACGAGGTTAAAGACAAAACAAAGCATGATTACATATAATTCAAACATAGAAAAACAAACAATAAAGAATAAAACACATAACACCCCTGAAATGCATAAAAATAAAAGACTGGGTTGCCTCCCAATAAGCGCTTTTGTATATTAGAGAGTCTTGTAGCTAAACTCGGAGTCACACTCCTTACGTGACTCCTCCTTTGCTTGTCTTACTTCCATTAGCTTCAAATGATGCATCGAGATTTATCCTTTCAATGTCCTCTTTATATGGAAGACCAAGCTTATCCACATCCATGTAAAATCCGCTTTCTAAATCAGATGCCCTTTCACATCCTCTCCTATAATCATCTTCACTTAGTATCACCCTAGATGATAACAAGTCATGTGCTTCACTAGTCAAGTCATCCATTTCAGAATCTCTATACGGAGTTTTAAAAGTGACTTCCTTAATTCCATCCATGAATGTAATCAAGCCTTGTTCACTATCTAACATTAGCTTAGTGATCTCCACAAATGGTCAGCCAAAAACTACTTGGGATAAACTAGGATCAATGTTAGCTTCAATATTCTCGAGGATGGTAAAATCCATGACGTGACTTATATTTCCTACAAATACATGCAAAATCCTTTCCTATCCTAACGAAATTCTGCCCCCTAAATTCATACCCCCGATTTCTAATGGCATTGTAACAGGCTAATGACATAACATTCATAGGCAAATCTAAATCAATGTACGCATTAGCTATGAACTTACATCCTATCATGCATTAAATCTTTAAGTTACTAGGGTCCCCTTTCTCAGTCCTAAAGTCAAAGTTTAATGAACAACTCGGCATTTTCTCAATTAAGGACTTGTAAACCTCATCATCGGGCACGTCAACTAAGTCCATAGGTTCTTCATACTCTATCCATTCTCCTTCTTCTTCTACTTCCTTTGCTTCTCTACACTCCTCGTCGTCTGGATCATCCCGTTCGATGTCTAGTGACTCGCCTTCTTCTGTTACTGTTTTGGACCCGCTTAACTCTTTTCATTTTTCCTCAACCTCAACAATTGTGTTATGATCATTGTTCTTAGTTGCATCAGGTTCTATGATCCCTGCTTCCTTAGGTTCATCTTATTTTCTTATAATGGTGATTGTGTTGATGAAATGAATGCATTTAGGGGAGGAGGAATTCCTATCTTGCTCTCCTAGAGATGATTGGGAATGGTATTTTAGAGAAAGTAACTTTGAAGGACTTTTAACTTCTTTGTTTAGAGGTGCCCCGTTCCCTAGATGGTCATGGGATACGACATTCACGCGAGCCATGGAATATTTTGCAATATCACGAGTGGGTGTATTGTAAAATTTTCCAAAACAACTTTCCATAATGTGTTGATTTTGTTGATTACATCATCTTGTTGTTGCTTGAGTTGGGTCCCAAGGCTAGACAATTTTTTTTCTTGATGAGAATCAAAATCGTTTAGTACCCTCTCAAGTTTTGCTTGATGACTAGAGGGTCCGTTTGACATATTGGAAGAATAAGTGGAAAACAGGCCATTTTATGGACTTGTGAAGGTTTGAGTTCGTGCCTAATTAAAGTTTGGTTTATCCTTCCAAGCATTAGTGGCTTCATTAAAGTTTCTTGATCCTTGGTTGGTAGCGAACGACTTGCCTCCCACTTCGTTGTTACACGAGGATTCATAATCAACAAAAGCTTGCTCTGGATTTTCCATGCAATATTGAGTGTCGTGAGGACCACTACAAATCTCACATGAAGAAGCGATTTTGTTCACTTAAACGAGTGGGTTAGGAGCAAGACGAGCTTCCATCAAGCGTTGGACTTGATTTTTGAGCTCAATGAGACGACGCTCGGATGTACTCGGGATATCTTGAGGCAAAGAGATTGCCTTGACCGGGTTAGCGAAGTCTCTCGTGTCATTCCAACTCTCGTTGTCATAAAGGGCGAGGTCCTCTAATAATGCACAAGATTCTTCGGTGTTTTTTTTCACGTAGCTTACCTTCGGCTGATTAACATGGTCATAAAATATTTAGACTTGGAGTAAAAGGTCAATGCCATGATGAGGGACTTTTTGAAGTAAGTCCTTGAAACGAGTCCATGCTTCGGAAAGAGATTCATCTTGATTTTGTTGAAACACAAGTAATTTGGATAGGCTCGAATCGAATGTCACTAAGGTCTAAGGGTTGAGAGAAGAATATTTTTTAGTATTTTTATATTTTTTGAAAGCAAGTAAAATCTCAGGTTTAAACTTTAAAGGGTGTTGTTTTCAACCAATTAACTACTAATCTACTTTTAAACTAATCTAACTATGTGGAATCCCGTATAGGTAAACAAACGTGCTCACTTAATCATGCATTACTACTTATTATGCTCTTTCTAATCTAATTTCCCGTCACCCTTGCGGTGTAATGTGTAAGTATTTCCTAATTCATGAACGAATTGCACGAACCCGCCGTCTATGTAATACTCCGTTAAGACAATGCACAAGTAAGGTAGTATGAAGACTATTACAAGGCTCTTAAGAGTGTTTTACACGCATTCAAACACTTGAAAGGTGATCAACCATATTAGGGCAAGGTAGTATGAAGACTATTGCGATGGTATCCTTTCTACACAATCACGTTTCCCTAGAAGTCTTCGCAAGCAATTAAGAAGCTAGTTTTTTAGAGCCTAACGTGCACACCACCAACAAGAAGCAATAGTAAAAGGAATTAGTAACCAAGTTTCATGCAATCATAAGCAAACACTAATAAATTTAGCCTAACATGTTAATTGAAAGCTAAGAACATTTAATCAAACAATACATAGACATATCAAAAGATTAAAGGGATAAAAGAACTTCACTTTAATTAGTCATGGAGTAATGGTGGATACAATATGGTTTGAGAACCCTAAAATCGACCTAAAGACTGATAAAAATCGTTCCCTAAATATTCCTCACGAATTCCACACACTTTAAAGCAAAAAACTAGGGTTTGTATATATAGGAAAATCATCGCGACGGTGTCGCTTGTTAATTGTGACGTCGTCACCCCGCTGAATCTTCTAGGGGTTTTTTAAGTCGTCTACTTCAGACGATGTCCTAAAAATCTCTAACATCGTCCCTTGAGCCTTGTGACGCCGTCGCAAGGAATCACGACGCCATCTCCGCTCACTGTATGCCTTTTAGATATCAATTTTTTGTGTAGAGTTGAAATCTTGTCCGTTTCTTTCCAAATTAAGTCCAAGTCACGTGTATTTTCTCCGAATGCCATCCAAGTGCTAAAAACATAAAAATAAACGATTAAGCACGTATTTTTGGCATAATTACATGATTTAGGGGGTTAAATAGCCTTGAAAAAGTTTATAAAATGACACTTCATCGAATACTCCTACACTTGGGCTTTGCTTGTCTTCAAGAAATGAGCTTTTCTACCTAGTGAATAGCAATATTAGGGGCATTTAACCTACTCAATAAAGATAATTCATGGCACAACCAACTAGACCTCGTAATTAAAAGCACAAAAATTATATACTAGCACCTCACATAAGTGTTTGGAATCTCTCTTTCTCTCTGGTGTATAATGAATTATAACACTATAGGAAACGAAAAAATATCACTCATTACCTGTCATAGCATATAAATTATCATAAGCTTGATAAAGGATCAAACCTCCACCGTATTGGTGTAAGCACCTAGGAATTACTTTTAAAGAGGTCTTTAAAGGGTTGTGATGTTTGGGTGTAGGGTAAAGGAAAACACGATTAAGGGTTATTTGGGGAATTTACTGGTGGCAAGTCAATCATTCACAAGAATACATGTATACGGCGTTGCTAAGCCAAGACTCGACCACACTAGGACAAAGATATACAAACTCTACATCAAACTCTTTTTTTTTCTTGACACTATCTTGAACATATATATAAACATAAGCAAAATGGCAGCCCGTACATTTTTTTCTTCTTTTTTTTCTATTTTTTTATTTTCTTTTTCTCTTTTTTTCTATTTTTTTCTATTTTTTGCCGTACACTTTTGCCATGCCATCTGCTGAAACATAAATAATACATGACTTGGGGTTTATAATTGCACCCCTACACTTGAGTTTTTAATACTCATTACATAAACTAACTAATGACCCGGATTAGGAAGATCAATAAACACGGAGTCTAATAAGCTCGTATGGGGTTAATAATTTGACTTCTTCTCCATTTCTCCACAAATAAAAACTATCATGAGTCCCAATCGTCCCAAAACTGTATACACTAATAATAGACTTGACTTAGCAACCATGTACTCAAGCAAACAACTAAATAGGGTTTACAAATGTGATAACAATAATGTACTAAAAATAAGTAGATACAAAGAAGGCTAAGGCGATGTGGGTGTAACATTTTGATGGGGTGTAAACAATGCTCTTCATTAATAATCCAGAATCCACCAAAAAATTACGAGAACCACAAAAAGGATAGCTCAGACGGGTGTGCTAGGGGTTTCTTGCACTAAAAATAAGTGCAATGCAAGGGTGTTGGGGTAGTTATATGATCGAGGTGACCATAATAACAAATACAGGTTTAAAATGGGGGTTTATCCTAATGCCTCTTATCACTTAGCAAATCCTAATCACACGAATGCGATCTCACTAGCGGTCTCGGGATGCATCACTAAAACAAGTTATAGAATTTAATATACTACCGGTACACTCTCATATAATTCTAACCGATACCAATGCTCCAAAAAAATTGACAAAACCACACATGCTTGATCAAATCCATAAACAAGACACATACGATTGCTCATTCCTTAACTCGAGCAAGCTAAAGGTTAAAATTATCTAAGCACCAAAGATGGGTGCTTAATTCCTAAAGATCTAGAGGCGGACCTCACATTTTTGGGGTGGAAATTATTTGAGTGGTAGAGTTTTTGTGCTAGTCATATAACTCCTATCCAATGAGACGCTATTAATACTAAATTTTCGTCGGTATGTGGCATAAAAAATTTAATTTTGGGTCAAAATTACCGTTTACGCTACTTTTCAATATATTACTCATCTTTTTAAGGACAAAGCAAAGGCAATTGAAGGAATGGTTTCTAAGACTTTATTTCCCCTACACTTATTTTGAACATTGTACCCAATGTTCTACAAGTACCCGAAAAACGAATAAAGGGAAAGATAGAAAAAGAAAAAAAAACTAGTACTCCCCTGGTTTTACTCAATATTAGAGAAGAAACAAGATAAACTGGCTAAATCGTCATCCAAGAATCGTCCACGCAAAAATCTTAAGAACCTTCGGGTAACCTGCAAATCAAAGACAAAACACAACTACACCACGCGTAAAATTCGACGGGATAATGATATACAACCCTCGTTTATAAGGTTTAGACACTACGAAAGAAATAAATATAGGATGAATGTACTAATGTAATTGTAATATTCTACAAGGATTAGGAAAATTATTTTTTTTGGAAATTACACAAAATTAATTTTTCAAAAATTCAAGAAAATACGAAATTTACTGTAGCTGGGCTGGCGACACCGTCAAAAAAAATTTCTAACACCGTCTCCAGGGTCTGTAAATAAAATTTTCTTCATTTCTTGAAAATCAATTTGCAGAATCCTATTAATTATTTCCTGGAATTTTTTTACTGCATAAACCACAAGAACAATTAGCACAATTATATGACGCACAAAGACACAAGACACACAAGACGCGAATTAAACTAAACTATTTATTTTATATGTTTGAAATGGTTCTTAGAAACCGTATATTTTTCCCTACACTTATTTGATGCAAAATACCTTTGATTGCAAATAAGACGAGGTTAAAGACAAAACAAAGCATGATTACATTCAAACATATAAAAACAAACAATAAATAATAAAACACATAACACTCCTAAAATGCATAAAAATAAAAGATTGGGTTACCTCCCAATAAGTGCTTTTGTATATTAGAGAGTCTTGTAGCTATACTCGGAGTCACATACCTTACGTGACTCCTCCTTCGCTTGTCCTACTTCCATTAGCTTCAAATGATGCATCAAGATTTATCCTTACAATTTCCTCTTTATATGGCGGACCAAGCTTATCCACATCCATGTAAAATCCGCTTTCTAAATCATATGCCCTTTCACATCCTCTCATATAATCATCTTCAATAAGTATCACCCTAGATGATAACAAGTCATGTGCTTCACTAGTTAAGTCATCCATTTCAGAATCTCTATACGAAGTTTTTGACTTGTATTCCGATATGAGTTAAATTGCATGATGTTTCTATTCAAGTTTTTGAAGAGGATGGTATTATTTTGATTGCTTCTTTTATTGGAAAACCTATTATGCTTGATTCATACACTAGTTCCATGTGTAATGATTCATGGGGTCGGAGTAGCTTTGCTTGATGTTTAATTAAGGTTAACTCAGAAGCTGATCTCGTGGATGTTGTTACTATTGGTATTCCTACACTTACTGGGGATGATTTCATCAAAAAGACCATCCGTGTTGAGTATGAATGGAGGCCTCCTAGATGTGATGTATGTAAGATCTTTGGTCATGTCCATGACCAGTGTCCCAAAAAGGTGGTGAGTCCTCCTATTGTTTCTACTTCTAATGTTGTTACTTCTACTATTGAGAAGAATAATGATGGTTTCCAAAAGGTGGGTAATAAGAAGAAGAAGAAAGGTCAATCCAAGTCTACTAATGGTAGTCAGTTTGTTGGCCCCTAGGTCAAACAAAATCTTAGATTTGAGCCAAAGGTGGCAACTAGTAAACCAAAGAAGGGGGATACCAATGTGGGTAATACATCTCAATCGTCATCTATGGTGAAGTCTACTGGTAATTATTCCAAGAAAGGTAATATAACAACTTCTAATTCGTATTCTGTTTTGGAGAATGATGGAGAAGAGGACGAAGAACATGTTGAAAATATGTATGATGAATCGGCTAACTTGTTTCCTAATTCTAAACCAGGTGAAAGTTTAGCTTTCACGGTTATTGTTGGTTAGCTTATTTAGTTGAGTTATTTGTTCTAGGTGCATTATTTTATTTCTAGAGTTGTAAGTGCTTATGGCATGCCATAAGCACTAGTTTTAGGTATTTTTCAAGCTGTTTAGCTTGAGGTTAATGTGGTACTTCAGCCACATTCCATTTGTACTTAATTTTTTCGGTTTTAATATACTTTACCGGGGTAACCCTTTACCTAAAAAGAATCTCTATACGAAGTTTTAAAAGTGACTTTCTTAATTCCATCCATGAATGTAATCAAGCCTTGTTCCCTATCTAATATTAGCTTAGTGATCTCCACAAATGGTCGGCCAAAAACTACTTAGGATAAACTAGGATCAATGCTACCTTCAATATTCTCAAGGATGGTGAAATCCATGACGTGACTCATATTTCCTACAAATACATGCAAATCCTTTTCTATCCCAACGAAATTCTGCCCCCTAAATTCATTCCCCCGATTTCTAATGGCATTGTAACAGGCTAATGACATAACATTCATGGGCGAATCTAAATCGATGTACGCATTGGCTATGAACTTACGTCCTATCATGCACGAAATCTTTAAGTTACTAGGGTCCCCTTTTTCAGTCCTAAAGTCGAAATTTAATGAACAACTCAATATTTTCTCAATTAAGGACTCGTAAACCTCATCATCGCGCACGTCAACTAAGTCTAGAGGTTCTTCATACTCCATCTATTCTCCGTCTTCCTGTACTTCCTTCGCTTCTCTACATGTCCTGTTGTCTGGATCATCCCGTTCTATGTCCCGTGACCCGCCTTCTTTTGTTACTGTTTCAGACCCGCTTAACTCTTTTTCTTTTTCCTCAACCTCAACAATTATTTTATGATCATTGTTCTTAGTTGCATCAGGTTCTACGATCCCTGCTTCCTTAGGTTCATCTTATTTTCTTATAATGGTGATTGTGTTGATGAAATAAATGCGTTTGGGGGAGGAGGAGTTCCTATCTTGCTCTCTTAGAGATGTTTGGGAACGGTATTTTGGAGAAAGTAACTTTGACGGACTTTTAATTCCTTCGTTTAGAGGTGCCCCATTCCTTAGGTGGTCATGGGATACGACATTCATGCAAGCCATGGAATCTTTTGCAATACCACAAGTGGGTGTATTGTCAAATTTTTCTAAAACAAATTTCCATAATGTGTTGATTTTGTTAATTACATCATCTCGTTGTTGCTTGAGTTGGGTCCCAAGGCTAGACAAAAAAAATTCTTAATGAGATTCAAAATTGTTTAGTACCCTCTCAAGTGTTGCTTGATGACTAGAGGGTCCGTTTGACATATTGGAAGAATAAGTAGAAAACAGGCCATTTTGTGGACTTGTGAATGTTTAAGTTCGTGCCCAATTAAAGTTTGGTTTATCCTTCCAATCATTAGTGGCTTTATTAAAGTTTCTTGATCCTTGGTTGGTAGTGAACGACTTGCCTCCCACTTCGTTGTTACGTGAGGATGCATAATCAACAAAATATTGCTTGGGATTTTCCATGCAATATTGAGTGTCGTGAGGACCACAACAAATCTCACATGAAGAAGCGATTTTATTCACTTGAACGGGTGGGTTAGGAGCAAGATGAGCTTCCATCAAGCATTGGACTTGACTTTCAAGCTCAATGAGACGATGGTCGGATGTACTCGGGACATCTTGATGTAAAGAGATTGCCTTGAATGGGTTAGCGAAGTCTCACGGGTCATTCCAACTTTCGTTGTCATAAACGACGAGGTCCTCTAATAATACCCAAGATTCTTTGGCCTTTTTTTCACGTAGCTTACCACCAGCTGATTAACATGGTCATAAAAGATTTGGACTTGGAGCCAAAGGTCAATGCCATGATGAGGGACTTTTTTAAGTAAGTACTTGAAATAAGTCCATGCTTCGGAAAAAGATTAACCTTGATTTTGTTGGAACATCAAGATGTCATTACAGAGTTTAGCAGTCCTTCCCGATGGAAAGAATCGAGAGAGGAAACGGGTAGTGAGATCCTCCCAAGTGGAGATGGATCCTGCGGGAAGACGTTCAAGCCAATTGCTTGCTTGATCACGAAGGGAAAATTGAAATAAACATAGTCGCGTCTTTTCCTTATTTGCAACATCAAGGTCAAGTGATTCTACAAGTTTAAGAAAATCCTTAAGATGTTGATTTGGGTCTCCGGACCGAAGTCTTGGAATGAGCATCCGTTTTGCACCAACCAGATGGTGTAGGATCGTAGAGGCACCACATTATTCCCATTGGGGAGCTCAATGGTGTTTTGATAGTTATCGTGGCTAGGTCAAGAATAATCTCCTAAAGTGCGGATAGGATTTTCGTCTCCCATGGTGGTCAATGAAAAAGAGGGTTTTACAATACAAAGGAAGCAAAGAAAATATAGACTAAAGAAAGCTAATTAAAAAGAAAATAAAAATATCACTTGATAGGAATCTTGTGAGTAGACCTAAGCTAGATAGAATTCGAAACCTAGACTATTCCTCTGCAGCGGCGCCAAAAACTTGATGCGGGTGGTTGCAAACACCAAAGTTTTACAATCTCCTACGCAATGTACCTCATCGTTGTAGTGTAGTATAGGCAAGACTCGGGGGTTGTTATCGTTCTTTAGGGGAATAGTTTGGGTATGCTCGAATCGAATGTAACTAAGGTCTAAGGGTTGAGAGAAGAATATTTTTTTTACTTATATATTTTTTGAAAGCAAGTAAAATCTCGGGTTTAAAGGGGATTGTTTTAAACTAATTAACTACTAATATACTTTTAAACTTATCTAACTATGTGGAAACTCGTATAGGTAAACAAACTTGCTCACTTAAACATGCATTACTCCTTAGTTTTCTCTTCCTAGTCCTATTGCTCGTCACGCTTACGGTGTAATGTGTAAGTATTTCCTAATTCATGAATAAATTGCACGAACCCGCCGTCTATGTAATACTCCAGTTAAGACAATGCACAAGTAAGGTAGTATGAAGACTATTACAAAGCTCCTAAGAGTGTATTACACGCATTCAAACACTTAAAAGGTGATCAACCATATTAGGGCAATGTAGTATAAAGACTATTGCGATTGTATCCTTTCTACACAATCATGTTTCCATAGATGTCTTCACAAACAATTAAGAATCTAGTTTTCTAGAGCCTAACATGCACACCACCAACAAGAAGCAATAGTAAAAGGAATTATAAACCTAGTTTCGTGAAATCATAAGCAAACACTAATAAATTTAGCTTAACATGTTAAATGAAAGCAAAGAACATTTAATCAAACAATACATAGACATATCAAAAGATTAAAGGGATAAAAGAACTTCACTTTAATTAATCATGGAGAATGGTGGATACAATAGGGTTTGAGAACCCTAAAATTGACCTAAAGACTGATAAAAATCGTTCCCTAAATATTCCTCACGAATTCCACACACTTTAAAACCAAAAACTAGGGTTTGTATATATAGGAAAATCATCGTGACGACGTCGCTTGTTAATTGTGACGCTGTTGCCCGTCGAATCTTCTAAGGGTTTCTTTAAGTCGGCTACTTCAGACGCCGTCTCAAAAATCTTTGACGCTGCCGCTTGAGCCTTGTGACGCCTTCGCAAGGAATCGTGACGCTGTCCTCCATGCACTGTATGCCCTTTTGATATCAATTTTCGTGTAGAGTTGAAATCTTGTTCGTTTCTTCCCAAATTGAGTCTAAGTCATGTGTATTTTCTCCAAATGCCATCCAAGTGCTAGAAACATAAAAAGAAACGATTAAGCACGTATTTTAGGCATATTTGCATGATTTAGGGGGTTAAATGACCTCGAAAAAGTGTATAAAATAACACCTAATCAGATGTACCTATTGTGCGAGATTTTTCTAGAAGTCTTTCCCAAAGACTTGCATGGACTCCCACCAACCCGACAAGTTGAATCTTAAATCGACTTAGTGTCAGGTGCTGCACCCATGGCACAATCACCTTATAGACTACCCCCTTCAGAGATGTAATAGTTGTCTAACCAGTTGCAAGAACTTTCAAACAAAGGATTTATAAGGCCAAGTCCCTCACCTTGGGGAGCTTCGATATTATTTTTCAAAAAGAAGGATGGGTCCTTCAGGATGTGCATCGACTACCATGAATTAAACAAGTTGACCGTGAAGAACTGTTATCCACTTCCAAGGGTTGATGACTTGTTTGATCAACTACAAGGATCTAGCGTTTACTCAAAGATCGACCTGAGGTTTGGTTATCACCAACTTAGAATTCATGAAGAGGATATTCCTAAGACCGCGTTCAGAACTCGTTATGGTCACTACAAGTTCCAAGTAATGTCGTTTGGACTTACCAATGCACCGACAGTATTCATGGATTTGATGAAGCGGGTGTGCAAACCGTATTTAGATATGTTTATGATTGTATTCATAGATGACATCCTAATATATATTCCCGCGGCGAGGAAGAGCATGAGGAACACCTTAAGCTTATCTTGGAATTACTTAAGAATGAGGAATTGTACGATAAATTCTCTAAGTGTGAATTATGTCTCTGAAAGTGCAATTCCTCGGTTACGTGATAGATAGTCAAGGTATTAACGTTGATCCTTATAAGATTGAATCAATCAAGGATTGGGCAACGCCTACGACTCCGACAGAAATACGTCAATTTTTAGGACTTGCCGCTTATTACCAATGATTTATTGAAGGTTTCTCTAAGATCGCTAAACCTATGACCAAGTTGACTCATAAGAATGTAATATTCAAATAGGAGGAGAAAGAAGAGACAACATTTCAACTGCTGAAGCAGAAGCTGTGTAGTGCGCCGATCTTGGCATTGCAAGAAGGAACCAAAAACTTTGTGGTTTACTACGATGCTTCGCTAAAGGGCTTAGGTGTTATATTAATGCAAAAGGATAAAGTTATATCCTACGCTTTCCCTCAACTCAAGGTTCATGAGAAGAATTACATGACTCACGATTTGGAATTAGAAGATGCGGTGTTCGCTCTAAAGATTTAGAGGCACTACTTATACGGCACTAGATGTACCGTGTTCACAGATCACAAAAGCCTACAACACATCCTTGATCAGAAAGAGTTGAACATGAGACAACGTCGATGGTTAAAATTACTCAATTATTACGATTGTGAGATTCATTATCACCCTAGAAAGGTGAACGTTGTGGCAGATGCTTTAAGACGAAAGGAACAAATAAAGTCGCTACAAGTTTGATCCTTAGTCATGACAATTGATTTAAACCTTCCATCCTAGATTTTGAATGCACAAGCTGAGGAGATTAAAGAGGATAATGTTAAGGAAGAGAATCTTTGTGGTATGGATGAAGAGTTTGAGACTCGTCCCGATGGAACCCTCTGTATTAGGAACAGGAGTTGGTTACCACGCTTTGGAGACTTAAGAGATCTGATTATGCACAAGTCGCATAAGTCCAAGTACTCTATCCATTCGGGATTGGATAAGATGTACCATGATTTGAAGCAGTTATATTTGTGGCCCAATGATGTGTCGTCGTGTAGGCTGTTATTTTAGTTATCAAGTTTTACATTTATATTTTGCCGACTTAACCTAAAACAACACTTTAATGGGCAGTGTACCTGTCGGGTGTAGCTTCGTTGGTAAGTAGGCTGTCGATCACTAAGAGCAAAAGCGTTAATCTATAGTTCTATCAATATTTTGGTTAACTAAACTAAGTTAACTTAAAGTATGTTAATTCTAATTTGTGTTAAACCTATGCTAATCCTAATTCTAACAGATAAGGGGGGTTTTCAATCTGAGAGACTGGCACAGGTTTTATGGTAACTTAGATTAATTTAAAACACAATAACACATGCAATCAGATAATCAAAAGATAGAAGAGCGGTCTAGCCAAATATAAGAAAACTGTATTAACCATGATCAGTCTAATTAAAACGATGGTTTGTTTATTTAGTGCAATGAGTGCTTATCTCGAGGAGGCATATCATTTCAAGATTTAGGCGGTACTTCTTCCTAAAACCTAGACATGTAGAATTCTATCACAATTAAACGTATCCGCATAAAGCATCCTATCTGTGGATTATAATCTATCTTAGGAGATTAATAATAGTGATCTTATTAAACCCTAGCTCATGGAGACTTTACCCACTTACTGCTTAACGGCTCTTTATATACTAGTAGTCCACTGTCTGAGTCTTTACCAAAGGAATCAGTACGTTATTTCTTGATCCTAGGTCACCTGCTACTCTAACTTGTTCACATAAACCGATGGTAAAGATAGGTCAATATTTGTGATCCTATTGCTCTAGATATATAAATTACAGATATGGAGAGCCATCCCGGCATCTAGCTAGCGAGATATTTTGCATTCCTAGATCAAGTTGAATGATGGGTCGCATACTTAAACACGTAAACAAGTATAAATTGATAAACATAATCTAACAATCAACGATAAATTAAGTAGTCGATATAAACAAACCAAAATTTAAATCTTCATAATCATGGCTAACACCCAAGGGTATTAGCCCTTAATCATTGTAATCAATACAAGAATAATAATTCAACCAAGGTAAACTAACCGAGTTAAATGAATGATACCAAAAATCGAATGATTACTAGAGTATAGGAGATTACAAGGTGTTTCCTATGGAATTAATAGCTTTGCTCGACTTCTTTTGCTCTTATTTTCTTTTGAAAATCAACTTTTGTGGTTAGGGTATCGAAAATACGATCAAGCACACTTAAAACTCGTTTTTAGGTTTTCTATTTATACTGTCTAGAATTTGGTCGATACGCCGTATTGGTTGAAGTCAATACGGCGTATTGGAAGTTTCTTGGAGTATGGACCACGTTCAATATCTTCCAGAATATATTATTACTATATCTTAGATACGGCGTATAGAAATCTTCTGGATACGACGTATTTGAATTTGTTCATCGTGGTTTCTTGTGAAGTGCAGGAACACATACACCGTATCTTCCTTGATGGATACGGCGTATTGGATGTCAGAACAGTATTCTTCAGATTTCTTCGTTTAAGCTCCAAAATACGTGCCTTTTAGCTAATCTTCACAAAGTACTCCATAATTATTGCAATTCTTAAATATAAACGATTAAGTAACGATTCTTGCAATAATTATATAAAATGGGTAATTTATATGGGATAAATGATGTTATAAAAGTGATGTTGATGTGTCGTTGTGTGGTGTATATTTTTATGATTCAAGTTTTAAATTTATATTTTGCTGACTAACAAAAAACAACACTTTAACGGGCAGTGTACCAGATCGGTAGTAGTTTCGTGGTAAGTAGGGTGTCGAACACTTGAAGCGAGGTTAAATCTATCAATTTAATTAATATCTTGGTTGTCTAATCTATGTTAATTCTATTATATTCTAAACATATGTCAGTCCTAATCCTAATTCTAACGGGAAAAGGGGGTTTTTAGCCTGAGAGACTGGCACGGTTTGGTTGGTGACTATAATAAATTCAAGGCACTTTAACCCACACAAGCAAATTAACAAAAGATAAAAGAGCGGTCGAGCCAAATATAAGAAAATTGTATTAACCATTATTAATCCGATTAGAAAGTCACTTTGTTTATTAGGTGTAATGATTTCTTCCCTCGATGTGGTATATCATTCTTAAGACTTAGGCATTACATCATCCTAATACCTAGACACATCAATTCCGTCATGATTAAAGCATCCGCATAAAGCATCCTTATTCGCTGATTATAATCTATCTTAGGGATTAAAGCAATGGTGATCTTGTTAAACCCTAGCTCATAGAGACTCTACCCACTTACCGCTTAATGGTGATTTATACACTAGTAGTCCACTTGTCTAACTATCCAATGGAATCAGAACATTATTTGTTGAATTATCTAGGTTCACCTTCTAGTCAACACGATTAATAAACCATTGGCAACATCCAATTAACTAGTTAATCCCGAAGTGTATCATAGACACAGATTTAGCAGGACAATATTTGTGATCCTATAGTTCTAGATGTATAAATCACTATATGGAGAGCTATCCCAGACTCTAGATTACTTGGTCCGTATCACTAGATATAGTTGAATGATAGGTCGCATACAAAAGCGCGTAAACAAGTATAAATTGATAAACATAAACAAGCATTCAATGATAAATCGAGATAAACAAATACCAAACATTCAAATCTTCATAATAATGGCTAATACTCGAAGGTATTAGCCTTCAAACGTCATAATAAATACAAAAGCAATTATTTAGCCAAGGTAAACTAACCGAGTTAACGAATGATACCAAAAACTGAACGATTACTAAAGTATATGGAATTACACGTTGTCTCCTATGGAATTGATAGCGTTGCTCGACCTCTTCTGCTCTTTTTCTCCTCTGAAAATTGACTTTTATGGTTTAGGTATCGAGAATATGATTTAGCACACTTAAAACTCGTTTTTGAGTTTTCTATTTATACTGTCTAGAGTCGGTCTCGATACGGCGTATCCAAGGCATTGGATACGGCGTATTGGGGTTTCTTGGAGTAGGGACCACGTTTGATATCTTCCAGAATATTCACATACTATATCTTGAATACGGCGTATTGAGTTTCTCTGGATACGACGTATTGAGCTTGTTTCCTTTGTGGTCTTTGGTGAGTGCAGGCACGGATACGCCGTATCTTCCTTAATGGATACGGCGTATTGGTTGTCAGAATCATTAATCTTCAAAATATCTTCGTTTAAGCTCCAGAATGCGCGCCTTTTGCTAATATTCACCAAGTACTCCATAATTACTGCAATTCTCAAATATAAACGATTAAGTAACAATTCTTTGCAATAACTATACAAAATGGGTTAATAACATGGGATAAATGATGCTATAAAATAGACGTTATTTGATGTCATCAGACGTTATTTGATGTCATCAAATATCCCCCCACTTGAATTCTACTTGTCCTTAAGTAGCCTTTAGAAATTTATGAAAAAGTATCCCTAAGGATTTTTCCGTTAAGCATTTATTCGATCAATTACCAGTACACAACCAAACACCTCACAAAATAGGTAGATGAAAACACTCAAATCACTCGACTAATCTATGTGGTAACATGTAACTAATTAGCTCAATTGCTCGGTCGTGATGAGTATTCTATCATAGGCTTGGCAAGGATACACATCTCCACCACTAAAGCTAAGGAGTAACAAGTTTATAAAGGTAAATTGGGTTTAAAATGCTTAAAAGGCTTAAAAGGGTTTAATCACTTTTTCTAATCTCTATCGATACCAATATTCCAAAAAAGGTGACAAAAACCATACATACACACCCATAATGATGAGATAGACACATATGACTACATTCAAACCTTAACTCAAATAAGCTAAAGAATAGGACTAATAGTCTTTACCAAAAGTCGTAAACCAACAAGGGCGACAAACCACATATATACATCCATAACGATGGAATAGACATACATGATTGCATTCAATTCCCTCACTCGAGTAAAACCAAAGGTTAGGACAAAAAGTGATATAGGGTATGGATCTTCTAATCCTTTCTTCAAAAGTAATAAACCAACAAGGCGGACAAAATCACACATACGTGGCCGTAACGACAGAATAGACATATGTGATTGCTCGCATCCTCATTTGATTAAAACCTAAGGATAGAGATTAGGAAAGGGAAATAATTGTTGTTAAATAAAAAATTACAAAACAAATAGATTAAGTCCAAATAAATAAGGTACAAGTTTCTAGATACTTTTCCTATCGTTCCCATGATAAACAAACAGAAATATTTACACAACTGTCTTCGTCATAGATTAATGAAAACAACCCTAAGTTGGCGTTCCCGTAACGGCCAACTTCCCAATCATCCATACTATACATACTTTTAAAAAATCAAGTGGCGATATCTACCACTTTATACAAAACTTTACATCGTTGATTTATAACCATGTATCAACGAATAATCGATCCTTCAATTAATACCGTCGGTTTAAGCTTTAACGAACAGACTATCTTCAGAATTTACTCCTCTTTTTTGCAGCGATTTTCTATTTTTTTTATTTTTTTTAACTAAACTGTACACTACGAATCTCGGTGTAATTTCACCATCTTCACGATCATAATAGCTCCGGATAATTTCTTCTATAATTCTTCCATAATTCTTCGTACTCGGATATATCAATAATTGTGATGGTAGTAAAAATACATGAGTTTGACTATTTTTTACATTCTCAATTGCAATGTGCAATTTTCCCAACCATACCAGAGATAGAAAATGACACAAGACACAGAAAATACATACTTTACACTTTAAAGCAACTAGCAACTGATAAATGAACTTAATCTAACAGGGTAGGCTAAGGTGTAAAGGTGTAACGAAACAAATAGTTAGTGTTATCCTAATGGATTGGCTCTACTGGTTTTCTAGGGGTATCTTACTCTTAAAATGAGAGTAAACAAAGGGTTTATACGGTATGGTTAGTTAATAATACAACATATATAGGCTTTTTGGGTGTAATCCTAGAAGTTTATCAATTTAAACAAGTTACTCCATCTAAATCCATAGTATTCATTATTGTGGTCTCGAATAGATATACCAAGCCAAGTTCTAAAGTCTACAACATCATCGGCACACTCATAATTTTGTGGAATTTGGGTAAACATTTAGAAACGTATAAGGCTAAATTCTCAGAATATCTAATAAGGGTTATGTGTGCAGGTTATGTAACCAGTAATTTCACAAAAGCATGCTTGAATTTTTTTTAAATTTAAGCATAATTTAAGCATATTAATGAGAAAAATAGGACAAGTAGCATTCTAATTCCCAACCCCCCACTTAAAGTATACAATGCCCTCATTGTATAAAAATAACATTAAAAATGGGAAATAACATAATTAGAACGAGAAACTCCCCTGATATTTGCTCGGTATGATTCTCCATGTTGAGTATATGAGCAAGAATGTGTGTTGTAAATGCGTCTGGATGTCAGCATGACTACAACACACATAAGATTCCATATTATAGATACTCCACCAATATTTGTCGATTTCTTTCTATCGAGGTCCTGTGCAAAATATAAGAAAACCATGCAATCCTATCCCGGGTATCCAACGGTTAATATAAATTAAAATAAACTATACAAGAAGTCGATACGCCGTATCCAAAAACCTGGATACGCCGTATAAAGAAACCTGTAATAAGTATCTATACGAGTCAGTATGCCAAATACGCCGTATCATATAATGAATACGTCGTATAGACAGAACTGACAATAAAGTTTTTAAATGCAGAAAAATAAAGGACTGATAATGTCCAGACATTTAATACGCCGTATGGTATGAAGCGGATATGCCGTATTGATATCTGGGAAGACTGACTCGATAAAATAAATAAAAAACTGTCCGGGTTGTCTCCCGAGAAGCACTTTTCTTTTCAGCGAAGTCTTTAAGTTAGACTTTTCTTCAAGTTCTTTATTCCGCTCTTGTCACCAACCATCGTCCATGTTGCGAAAGATCTATTGGTAAGCATGAAATGCATCTTCATTGGTTCTTGTTAAATCATCGTACTCATATTCCTTTATAGAAACATACTCTTATTCTTGTCTAAATGAATACTTGATCATCTCAAACCTTCTAATCTTGCAAACCGACGGTTCTCGAGCGGGATCATCAAACAAATCATGTCGTCCCTCTTCGTGTTGTTCTTCTTTTTCCTGATTATTACTGTTGTTGCATGCTCTATCATTTCTCTCATCAAAATAAGGGTCATGAGTAGTATTGATGTTTGCGTATGGTCCGCGTATGTGATTTATCCAATTAGCAAATGAAGAGCATTCATGATCGTTTATTTTCAACCAGCATTCTTGAAGCTTTACCAACGATTCATAATCGAGTTCGTGGAAGTTTTTGAAAGATCTTTTTAACCATTCACAAAAATTTATTACACTTTGAGTAGCCTCTCCCCAAGACTTTTCATAAATGGCTTTCTGATTTAGGGCTTCTTCTTTCAAACTGATATCTGTCAAATCATCGTACCATTCATAGTCTTGAAAGTATGTCATGTAACCAACCTGAACCATTCCTGATAACTTTCCACCATTACAGAATCCATCTTCATTCGAATTGCAGGTGGGCCATTTAGTTTCTCCATTTTTAAAACGGAAAGGTTCGCAAATATGATCACATATTTCATATGGTACTCCATCATTGGACCATGGTTCACCAACTTCATTATTTAATTCACTCTCATAATCTTCATAAGTCTTAGTTCTTTCAATTTCATGAGTAAATAATTCCGTATCAACTTTGAGAAGATAATTGAACTCTTTGAATTCTGTGCATAACGGTGTTTCGTAGTCTTATAAGTTGGTTTCTATCCTGAAGATTTCAGTGATTTCGTGTTCCTCATTATTATTAGATTCCTCAAGATCAGGAATTCCCTTATTAGTAACTCCTTCTTTATTATCAACCTTTTTCCAAAAATCTTGTAGAACTTCCCTGGTGAATGGATCCATCATCATATGGTTAGCAAATTTGGAGGCCAACCATTCTTCAAACATAGTATTAGTCAGATCCTTCTTCGCTTCCGTCCTTATAACATTACAAGTACGAGAAGGCGGGTAATATTTCCCAAAAAAATTCTCAGTCAAATCCACCCAAGTAGTAATTAAGCCTTTCAATTCATCAAACCATTTACTTGCGTTTCCAACTAACGAGATTGGGAAAACAGCAAGCCTAAGTCGTTCATAATTTACATTGGGCAAGTCAATAGGGTCAACAATTTTGAGAAAGTATTCGATATGTTTGATCGCGTCTTCTCCATTAGTTCTACTGAAGGCATTATCGCGCAAATCATCAAGGAATTTTCCTTTTAGTTCATAAGCAGCTTTTCCATTAACCGTAATACTTGTGATCCCTGAATAATAATTAGCTCGATCTTTAGTCATGAATTCTTCCATAGTTGTATTCGTCTTAATTTTTGCCATTACTTCTTCAATCTACTTGCTCTGATTAGTACAATCTGCAACAAAGGTAAAAATATCAACAGGATTTGCTCGAAAGAAAGGTAATGCATAAAATTAAGCATGGAAATCAAATATGAAGAATATGTTTCTGCTGTTATATCAGTTGATTGATACGCCGTATTTAATTAATTTGAATACACCGTATCAATCTGTTGAATATGATACGCTGTATTGGTTAAGAAAGTTAAATACGCCGTATTCAATTAAAGTGAATATGCCATCTCAGTTTATCAACCAGAACAGTGTAGAGAAAACAATAAAACAAAAACACAAACACAACAACAAAACAAACAAACAATTATAAACAAATATACATAATTTTACACTAATCTAAACTACACTAATCCTAGGGGTTAAGTTAATCTAGGGTCAAAAACCAAAATATTAAATAAAAATAAAGATTAAACAACTTCACTCCCCGGCAGCGGCGTTAAAGTTATCAAGTTTTACATTTATATTTTTCTGACTTAACCTAAAACAACACTTTAACGGGTATCGGGTGTAGCTTCGTTGGTAAGTAGGGTGTCGATCACTAAGAGCGAGAGCGTTAATCTATAGTTCTATCAATATTTTGGTTAACTAAACTAAGTTAATTTAAACTATGTTAATTCTAATCTATGTTAAACCTATGCTAAACCTAGGTTCATCCTAATTCTAACGGATAAGGGGGGTTTTTAGTTTGAGAGACTGGCATAAGTTTTGTGGTAACTTAGATCAATTTAAAACACAATAACACACGCAAGCAGATAATCAAAAGATAGAAGAGCGGTCTAGCCAAATATAAGAAAACGGTATTAACCATGATCAATCTAATTAAAACGCTGGTTTGTTTATTTAGTGCAATGAGTGCTTATATCGAGGTGGCTTATCATTCCAAGATTTAGGCGGTACTTCTTCCTAAAACCTAGACACGTAGAATTCTATCACAATTAAACGCATCCGTATAAAGCATCATATTTGTTGATTATAATCTATCTTAGGAGATTAATAATGGTGATCTTATTAAACCCTAGCTCATGGAGACTTTACCCACTTACTGCTTAACGACTCTTTATATACTAGTAGAGTAGCAGTCCACTGTCCGAGTCTTTACCAAAGGAATCAGTACGTTATTTGTTGATTCTAGATCACCTGCTAGTCCAACTTGTTCACATAAACCAATGGTAAAGATAGGCCGATATTTGTGATCCTATTGCTCTAGATATATAAATTGCGGATATGAAGAGCCATCCCGACATCTAGCTAGCAAGATATTTTGCATTCCTAGATCCAGTTGAATGATGGGTCGCATACTTAAGCACGTAAACAAGTATAAATTGATAAAACATAATTTAACAATCAACGATAAATTACGCAGTCAATATAAACAAACCAAACATTTAAATCTTCATAATCATGGCTAATACCCAAGTGTATTAGCCCTTAATCATTGTAATCAATACAAGAATAATAATTCAACCAAGATAAACTAATCGAGTTAAACGAATGATACCAAAAATTGAATGATTACTAGAGTATAGGAGATTACAAGGTGTTTCCTATGGGATTAATAGCTTGGCTTGACCTCTTATGCTCTTCTTGTCTTCTGAAAATTGACTTTTGTGGTTAGGGTATCAAAAATATGATCAAGCACACCTAAAACTCATTTTTAGGTTTTCTATATATATTGTCTAGAATTTGGTCGATACGCCGTATTAGTTGAAGTCAATACGGCGTATTGGAAGTTTCTTGGAGTAGGGACCACATTTAATATCTTTCAGAATATTTTATTACTATATATTGGATACGACGTATAGAAATCTTCTGGATACGACGTATTGGACTTTGTTCATCTTGGTTTCTTGTGAAGTGCAGGCACATATACGTCGTATCTTCCTTGATGGATACGGCGTATTGGATGTCAGAACAGTATTCTTCAGATTTCTTCATTTAAGCTCCAAAATGCGTGCCTTTTAGCTAATCTTCACAAAGTACTCCATAATTACTGCAATTCTTAAATATAAATGATTAAGTATCGATTCTTGCAATAATTATATAAAATGGGTAATTTATATGGGATAAATGATGCTATAAAAGTGATGTTATTTGATGTCATCACCCAACATGAAAGCAGACATCACCACATATGTCAGCAAGTGCTTGACATGTTCGAAAGTAAAATCTGAATACCAGAAGTCGTCTGGTTTTCTAATACAGCCGGAAATACCCAATGGAAATAGGAGAAAATAACCATGGATTTTATCACAAAGCTACCAAAGACATCAAGCGGTTACAACACGATCTGGGTAATCGTTGATCGACTTATAAAGTCTATACATTTCCTGCCAATAAATGAGACCGACACTAAGGAAAGCCTGACGAGACTTTACTTGAAAGAAGTGGTCTCGGGGCATGGAGTGCCAGTCTCGATTATCTCAGGCATAGATAGCAGATTTACATATAGTTTTTGGCAGTCACTTTAGAAAAATATGGGTACACGTCTAGATGAGCACCGCATATCATCCACAAGCAGACGGCCAAAGCAAAAGAACTATCCAAACGCTAGAAGTTATGTTACTCGCTTGTGTGATCGTTTTTAGCAAAGGTTGGGATAGGCATTTACCCTTAATAGAGTTTTCATACAACAACAGTTATCATACCAGTATTAAGGCTGCACCGTTCGAGGCACTTTACGGTCGTAAGTGTCGATCACCTGTCTGCTGGACTAAGGTTGGATATAGTCAACTCACTTGTCCATAGATTATTCATGAAACAACTAAGAAGATCATTAAGATAAAGAACCGAATTCAAGCTGCTCGTAATCATCAAAAGAGTTACGCCGATGTGAGACGTAAACCTCTAGAATTTAAAGTTTGAGATAAGTTTATGTTGAAGGTTTCACCTTGGAAAGGAGTAATACGTTTTGGAAAACGGGGAAAGTTGAACTCGAGATACATTGGACCTTTCAAGGTGTTAGCTAAAGTTGGACTCGCAGCCTATCGACTAACACTCCTACAAACTGCTAAAATAACTCAAAGGGTTAATTGAGAATAAGATTTCACTCCAAGGGAAAGTTTTGAAGCTTATTTCCGACTGACAATGTATATGAAAGAAAGGATAGGGACAAAAATTGCCAAAACCTCAAACTTATTTTCCTACGTATAAAAGCCAGAGGTTTCATACTAAAGCTTATCACTTTCATATGCAACCTAAAGGGATTTTGTAAATTCTCTCAGTTTGAACTTTCGTATTTGTGAATTAACACGATCTAAATTTTTTTACATTACTCTAAGATTTCCAAAAGTAAGGATACAAGATCTTATTTGATTTCTTATGCTTTTAACTGTTTTAATTAATTGATTCATAGGTTTTGTATAGATCTAGGGTTTTGTAAAATTGAAATTTAGGATTATGTGTAATTGATTGAGGCAAAATGTTTGTGTCAAATGATCACTGAAAACAACTTGTTTAGTCCTTCAATCAATGGGTTTCGTAACCGATAGAGGTTTTGCATTGATAAACTTATACATAGATAATCAGAATACAGGGATTTTTAAATGATTCAAAACATTGTAATAAATAGGTTTTTAATATGATAAATCCAGTGCATAAATCATACATTACACATGTTCATTCATACGAGACAATGAATCTAGCTAAGTACTGTTTTGATAAATTTTATTGGCTAACATGGGGTTTTCGTAAATCGTATCGGCTATGCTAAACAGTGATTTGTATATTCAAAAGGACTACGATTTAGTATGCTATTAAAGTATTTCGAGAAAGCTATATATGGACTTAAATTTTTGAAGTACGAATACTCATAGGGGCTTAACTGTTTTTCAAAAGGCATTTAACAAAAACAATGATGAATTCAGTTATAAATTCATACTTCTATATTCGTAAATGGGTTAAATGGTGAAGATCACATTTGATTACGACCATTTTCTAAAATTAACAGAATGAGGAATGACTGATCTACTGACCATCCATTTATTAAATATACGAATATGTTTTTGATAGCTAAATTTATCAATCCGTGATTTAAAGGATTTGTGGAACATGAATGAAAGCTGTTATTCAAATGTCTATGATCATAAATTCTCATTATTCAAAGTTTTGAAAAAGAGTGTTTATAAAATCGTGCAAAATGATTTATAACTGACTATTGATCATAATTGGGTAAATGGTCTAAGTCATGTCTAGTTTCGACCGTTTTCTGCATTAAACAGAATGAGGAGTGAGTAACTTAGTGACCATCCAGTTTTTGTTTCAATAGTTTTGTTGTATAATCATCATTTTTCAAAACATCTTTGCAAAAAAAAGTGATTTTAAGGGCTTACTTTATCTCAAATTTTCTATCATTTCACAAATTGCTTTTTGGTGAGGTAACTCAAAATATAAAGAGAGATAAAAAAAACCATACGCAAAAAAGCAAATCCGGGTATGCTCGAAAAAGAAATGTCAAAGCATAAAAAATGAGATTAAAAGAAAAACTCGAATAAAGCATATGGCATGTATCCGAAAAATCAAGAATTAGTACATGAGAAAGAAAACTATCAAAAATATGCTCAAAAAGAATTGCGAAAGCATAAAAACAGACATAGTGGAAAAAACAAAAATGTTACATAATTGTTGTGCGGTGGGGGGGGGGGGGGGTGGGGGGGGGGGGGTGGTGAGGGGTTGCTCTTCATACATCATATTTGATCTCATTTCACTAATCACTTCATTTCATCATACAATATTCATAATGTCACAACAACCACAACAATAAGTCATTCCAACTTATCAACTTGTCACTACTAAATACCAAAGCATTGGCATATGTAATAACTATGATATGCTTCAGAACATTTTGTGTTCAGCATAGTGCAAGATTGTCAGCATTCTCATGGTTGATCATGCATTGAGTCACGCTTTGACAGCAACTGCTGATGTTCTAATCGTGTACTTATAGCAATTCTGGAAAACTGTCAACAAAGTACTGAATACTAAAGATATCATTCATTTCACAACTGACAGATAAACAATCATGTATATTGTTGATATGTTCAGGGATGTACTCCAGCTACTAGTGGAAACACCAAAAAATCCATTCATTATTCTAGCAGACTTAAAGTATATTCCAAGATTTCTCAAGATTGTTGGTTATGAAGGAATTGTTGACAAAGTGAGCGCATTTTACACAGAGAATTTGGCTCAACGATGGCAAACAATGTTCAAAGTCTTCAACCGTTGTCTCACTACAAGGACAACATGTCATGATCAAACCAAAATTAACATTCTTTAGATTTTACATCTGGTGAAGCAATCGTGTTCATGTTGATTATCCGACATCTATGGTGGGATTTCCTACACTGTGTTTAGTAGAAGAAGGATTTGATTTCGTATCCTCATTTCACAAAGCTTATAATTGATGATCATATAAAGAAGTTTCCTTCCATTTCTCTGAGACTTAAAGAGGATTATCATTCCATCAAGGATGATGTTCCATTAGGAAGTGTGTACACTACGGGGAATATGATAGTATGAGGGATGCTAATTTTAAGTGAACTTCTTACTGATGAGATTCGTACCACCAAGGAGTATAAGGAGTATGAGGAGAAGTTTCTTAGGGTAGATGTTCCAACAATTCAACCAAAACTTGTTAAATCTACCTAAGGAATGATTAGGAAACCAAGAGCCCCTATGAACACCAACCTCGCTGCTGCGAAGAACGAAAAGCAAAGCAGATGCTAGAGAAACAAGTACTCTTGCTAGAAAAAATTTGAAAAGTAACCACAAACAAAGAAACCAAGTACTACCTCAATTCCACCTCTAAGTGGAGACCGAGAAAGAGATGAAATAGCTGAAGCAACTCTTCTGAGTCTTACTATGCATAAAACTGCCATTATTGCTGAAGCACGAGAAAATGTTGTTAAAGTTCAAGATAAAATTTTGGAGGAGGATATTGATAAGATGATTGATGACAAAGATGATGATGTTAACATGATAAATTCACTAACTAAGATGATCTGGAGGTCGGGGAGGATTAAAGAGAAAGTATGCCATATTAGATTAGAATGAGAGAAAAGAGAAGATGTGTATATGTTTAGAGAGAAGGAAAATAAAAAACACTTATGAGATGTTACATTATAATCCTACACCCTCCTATAGAAGTATAGGAGAGGGGGAATTTGAATACAACCCGAACTTTCATCAATAAATACCCAACTATTATATATATAACCACCTTTTTACAGGAAATTTTTGCATTATCTCATTATGGCCAAACGGCGTAACTTGCATCTCTAAAGTAAACGACTCCACGCAACCTCTACCAATGCCATAAATCATATCTATTTTTTTATAATCAGTAACATCTCTAATATGTCCAAGTACATAACTTCATATCACTTTTATACCAAGTACATTATCCATTAATGTACTTTCCGAAAACGCGTAATATCACAACCGGGGGGGGGGAAAGCATTAAACGTTAACGTTGATATCAAAACCCTAATTATATGTAATGTATACATATAAAAAGAATGTGTAAGCCTTCAAGCATGTGTACAAGTGTACAATGCACAACATTTGAAATATAATTTCCCTCCAAGTTAATGTACAACTTATTTAAGCCCAATGTAGCAAAGTTTAATGGTGCAAAAAAAATATGCAATACAACCTGTCATTTTACCCAACCAGGTAGTTCATTCTATCTAGATTTCCGTAACCACCTCTTTAACACGAAGTTAACCCACACCCAATGGTGCACAACTCCTAAAACACCCCCTAAACCTAATCCCTAAATTATTCTAAACTTAATCCTAAAACCCTAATTCATTAACCCTAAACCAAAATCATAAAACCAATAGCAATACCCATAACACCCTTAAACTAGTTTCAATAGTTTTTTTAAGAATCTGATCGCTTAATAAAACATAAGATCTAGGCCAAAATCAGTAGTTAATGGTATTAAGTAAAAAACTAGATTTGGTAGCCCTAAGTCTTTGATCATTTTGCAATTGAAACATCCATTCTACGTCGATGAATTAGTTATAAGCCGAAATGGGCAAAGGTGCGCAAATTTCTGCACACCTGTAGTAAATGTTGTATCTCTAGATTTTAAGTATTGTAACCACCCCTAATATGTAAACTAAAATTGTTATAGGACCACAAATGAGCGAACCATGCTCACAGAGGTATGCGGTTGATTCGAAATTACGGTTTATCAATGGCAACCAAATAATCGATACTGATGATTGGATGCCAAAAACAGCCATGTATAAACGAAAATAAACAACCTCAAGTCTCCTCCATTAAACTCATCACACCTTCATACACCATGACCTCACCACCACATCCCACATCACTCCGCCCCTTACAAGCACCCCCCATTGCCCGTCCTTTAAGCATCTCCTAAGTATGCACACTAAGTAAGCTATTTTCCACATCTTTAATTTTTGAACCATCACCACCTCCTCTACAACCTCACCCTAGGCTTTTCTATTAAGTCCACCATAGCAGCCCCCTTTGGCCACCCAACCAAGTAATCTTGGTGCCGATACTCTAATGAAACCTTGGGCACCCTAAGTCATTTAAGCCCTATAGTAATTCGAACACACACAAATACACTTTCAATTCATCCTCGCAACTCTTTTCCCACCTTAAATCTAAGTTCAAAACAAGTTATATCTAAGCCAAGGAAGAAGTAGAAGGTCTCTAAGATCAGAATAGAAGCCAAGAATCAAGATAAGGAAGGTTTTGAATCCATATCTAGGCGTACGAACCAAAAAACCCCATTTCGACGACCCATTTTAGCTCAAGTAAGCTTGATAATCTTGTTCAATAAGCTCATAATCAAATTATAGAATGTTTCATAAAAGACTCCAAAATCCCTATCTGACTCCATGATAGAAACCCTTGAATACTTCAAACGCCATTCGAAAAATGTTACCACCCTCACCCCCCCGCCCCCTAATGCAATACTGCAAAACCTCTCACACGGCCACATTCCTATATAACGCTCACACCTATATTGAAACCTATACCCCCCACTCAAAAGTCAACCACAATCTTCTACCCAGACAGCAACCCACATATATTATGGATATACCAAAAGATATCACAATTAAGAATTTTGACTTACTTTGCAAATTGTATTACAGCATACGGTTACACTCACGTACCCCAAAACAGCCCCCAAACACCACGCTTTTCACCCCCATACCAACTACCCCCTAAACACCCACACAGTTTAAACATAAATCCCGAACACCCTAAACCCGTAAACCACACACACTCCAACAACACACCCTTCCACCCCAAACCCCTAAACACTCCTCCCCTTTACACACCAGTCCGCAAAATAAGTCCAACAACCACCTGACAAAACCATTGCCCCACAAAAACACAACTAACACCCCCGACAACACAACCACAACACCGCCAATCAAAACCACCCCCCCCCCCCCCAACCCAACAACCACAACGTCCACTCCTCCAACACCCCCCCAACCTAAACACACAAACCCTACCCAACACCACCCCCTCAAAAATCCTCCCCCTCCCCACACACACACCCCAACCACTTGCCACGAACCAGATCTTTTAAAACCAAAATGTACATCCCAAAAATCCGCGAAAGCTGTTCAATACCGCATACCCTATACCATGCTACCGCTCCCTACGTTAAACCGCCCGAGACCTACTGCCTACTGCTAGCCCTCCCCCCAGCAGCCCGCACATACCCACCCAACCACCCACCCACGACCTCAGTGACGAACCCCAAACACCGCCGAAATTCCCCCCACCTCCCACCCCCACCCCTGCCAATCCCACAACCCCACCCTGATGGTAAAGCCGATCCTCTGACTAACCTAACCAAACCAACACCATAAGTGTGACCACCCTCCATCCAAACCCTAAACAGTATCAGAACCATCACGCCACAGTTTAGACTGTTCTGTAGACATGGCCTGTTATCGCCACAAAATGTCCACGCAACTAAGCAAAGGTTCATAGCATATTCCATGTGTCAAATTTGAAGAAGTGCTTGTCCGATGAAATACTCGTCATTCTGTTGGAAGAAATCCAAATCGACGACAAACTTCATTTCATCGAGGAGCCAGTGGAGATCATGGACCGGAAGGTCAAACAATTAAAGCAAAGTCGCATTTCGATCATCAAGGTACGATGGACTTCTACGAGAGGTCCTGAGTTCACTTGGGAACATGAAGATCAATTTCAAAGCAAGGATCCGCACCTGTTTTTCGACACCTCACCACCGGATACTACAAACTGAGTTTTAGGATGAAACTCTTTTAATGGGGAAAGACTATAACAACCGACAATTTTCTAGGTCAATATTTGACTAACTAACTTGCTATTTTCACTTTAAACATTTACGTGTTTACCTTAACTAAAAACCGAGAGGTTATCCCTCGTTTTAGCAAAAACATCTTCGGACGCGTTCAGACATTAGACTAAGTTTAGTCTACTCATAACTAGCGTGTTATGACTTTATGTGAATATTTTTTTTATATGTCGCGTATGTATATTTTACGGGTTATGTAAAATAGTTTCATAATTTCATTTGCATGCATGCATACATGTATTTTTCTCTCCTAGCTAAAAATCTAGATATTTATACACTCATTGTTACCTATAAAGATTCAGCCTAAAACTAACGATTCGGAAGTCATGGAGGATTAAACAAGTAGAAAGCCATATTATTGATAATGAGAGAAAAAGGAAATATGTATATGTTTCTAGAGAGAGGGAGGAGAAACACGCACACACTTTGAGATACAAAATGAATCCTCACCCCTCCTTAGAAGTAAGGAGGGGGTTATATACGCCTAACTATTATATATTGTCGTTTCTAGTCCTTGTGTATATAGTAAATAGTTAACTAATGTAATTCCGTATAAGTTGACATATTTTAAGGCTAACAATCTTCCCCCAATATGTGGACATACAGAATTACTTACAATGTTCCTATCAAGTACAAAGATAACACAAATAAAGTCTTCCCAAGTGCTTCCAAAGCTGAAGATGTCTTTTGGGTTCTTCTGGTCTTGAAACTTGTAGTCCAGCTTGGATCTTCATTGTCTTTACTTGTTTTGGAACCATTATAGTATGTTGAGTTAGATTAACTTCCCCTCAATTTATGTAGCATGTCTTGAAAAGCTTTCTTCATACACTCCTTTTTGGTGATGTTTCTGAATCAGCTTCCCCCAAATCAACTTCCATATCTTGAGCAGATTCTAAAACTTTGATGTAGCTTGAACAATCTTCTATTTGTCATTAACGTGCACAGCAGAATTTTGTAAAAGAAAAACCACACCAAGTACTACTGGTGCTTGTCATTAGGTCTTAGTGAATATTCGTTTGGGGGTACATGCGAGAAATCAACAACAATACTTCTCACGTATGTAGAATACTTCACAAACCATACTAAGTGAAGTAGGATATACTACTTCCCTATAGAAGTTTATCGGGTAACATCAAAGTACACATTTTCCCCCATGATGGTTGCGAACTCTCGGAAGCATCATTGTTGTGTACGTCTATATACTCGAGAAGTTCTTGTCTTAAGCAGAAATCTTGAAAAGCTATGAATGCCGTTGAAGAACTTTGAAAATTTTGCTTAGACTGTGAAGTACCATTGTCTTGGAATAACACAATAATATCTCGTAAGAATTGTTGATTACATCTCAACCTTTAAACTCTCTGGCTAACTTACCAACCTCGTATTCTTTCGGCTAATGATGTGACCACATAGTGAAGTAAACCTGATATACCAGACTTGAAACTGAAGTAAAATCCCCCAAATTTGTTACTTAAGCTTGCACTATTGTTGAATAAAGAGCGGTGCAAGATTAAATCTCTAAGTACTCTATACCCGTCATCAAAAGTACAAGACGTACGACACCTCTTGAAACTATCCACATCTGCATCTGCGTGTGACACTTAGTACTATAACGTAACTCCTTTAAGTGACAGCTATAACCCATGAGTACTACAATGTAACTCCTTACATCGGGTATAACTAGATAATCTAAGTCTTAATAATATGTTGTATACGTTCAAGCAAGTCATTAATCGATAAATTGGGTTTGAAGAAAAGGGGTAGAAAGTAGAAGGAAGTATCGATGATGAAATAAGTAGACGCCTTTGTGAAACCCACTTCAATCTCAAATAAGGGATACAAGATCAACTTCGTGATCACTTGTCATTTTAATCCGTATCTGAATCTTTTTGTCGTTTAAGTGAATCTTTAATGATTATTTTAGGATTAAGTGTTGTGTTTTGATTTGGTGTTTGTGTTAGACATATTCCGTATGGGTTTTTGAAAAAAATTGGCATGGTTTCTTTTCCTAAAGATGTCATAAACCGCTATGAAATTAACTCCTGTAAACACAAACCGCTATCAGAAGTGACATAAACCGCTACCAGTTTACATAAACCGCGACCAATAAACTGACATAAACTGCGACTAGTTTACAAAAACTGCGACCCATAAACCGACATAAACCACGACCAAGGAATGTATACAAACCGTTATCAGAAGCTTGCACATTCCGCAATCTGCACATTTAGGTATTGTCACAGTCCGCGATTGGGCACATTCAGCGATTGTGCACATTCTGCTATTGCACATTCCGCGATTTGCACATTCTGCTATTTGTCACATTCCGTGATTTGCATGTTTCGCTATTTGTCACATTTTGCGATTATGCACATTTCGCTATTGCACATTCCGCGATTATGCATATTCCGCTATTTCACATTCCACTATTCGCACAAACCGCTAATCTTCATGACTTTACACAAACCGCTAATCTTTATGTCACAAACCGCTGACCTTCAAACACATTTCGCTAATCTTCAAACTCAAACCTAAATTTTTCGTGTTCGAATAAGCTATTGTTTTTGGCTAAAGTCACCAAAAAGTTATCACAAAAGATTGTAGATAAGAAAGTAGCAAGCTTTTTGATGAAATAAGCTCACACCAAAAGAAGTCGTGGCCTATATGCTTAAAAATAAGACACAAATCATCTTAAAATAAGCAAACCACAAACACAAATTCCTCCTAGGCTCTGTTACCACTTGTTACCCCGTAAGAAATCACTAACAAATAAACGATCCAGAGGTCGGGGAGGATTAAACAAGTAGAAAGCCATATTATTGATAATGAGAGAAAAAAGAAATATGTGTATGTTTCTAAAGAGAGTGAGAGAAACACACACACACACACACACACACACACACACACACTTTAAGATAAAAAAATGAATCATCACCCCTCCTTGGAAGTAAGGAGGGGGTTATACATGCCTAACTATCCTATATTGTCGTTTCTAGTCCTTGCGTATATAGTAAATAGTTAACTAATGTAATTCCGTATAATTCGACATATTTTAAGGCTAACAATGTTCCACCAATATGTGGACATACAGAATTACTTATAATGTTCTGATCAGGTAAAGTATTTATACTGTTAAACGATCCTTAATTGTAGGTTCCTATGATCTATATCATTTCCACTTACATACCAAGAATCAAAGAAGGAAAAATGAAAGAGTTGTAGAGAGAGAAACTAGAGAAAGAAAGGAAGGTGGATTGAACAATATGTGTCTTATAACTAAATGAACAACCAATCCTTCTCCATTATGTAGAAGGGGTATTTATACTACCTAGCTAACACTTGGACGCCTAAGATAGTAACATGGGTCAGGCTCGGGTTTTGGTTGGGCTTAAGCCCGATACACGTATAATATTAGATTGACTAACAAGCCTGATACCCGTAAATTAGCCTATTACAACATATATTTAATAAAGACCATGCTTCCATGATTAGTAGCCGAGCTTCCTTGTTCGACTTAATATTTTGAGGCTAACAATCTCCCCCGAAGTGAGGTTTCCTGCAGATTCTAAGCTTCCATGTTCAAATACATATATGAGGTTAACAATCTCCCCTAATGTGTGGTCTTTGAATTTATGAGGTGAGATCTTGAATCTTGCTTCCTTGAACTTGTTGAGATTGCTTTGTCATTGAGTTTTTGAATCTTTGGTCTTTATCATGTTGTAGGCTTGTTCCTTCACGCTTTGTGATCTTTGATCTTTAGCCTTTGTCATTGTCTTTCGACTTAGTCTCTGATTCCGAGATCTTTAAATCTTTTCCTTGTTTGTCTTTATCGTCTTTGCCATCTTGCGATCTTGTATCTTGACCAACATGCTCATACTTTTTCATCATTTTGAAAGCTAGCTAACAATCTCCCTTGACAATCTTTTTCTTAATAATCTTTATATCTTTAAGGAAGATCTTGAATATCAGAGTTTACGGAAGTCTTTGTATTTAATTCTTGAGCTTTTTTTATTCTTGAATCTTGATTCTTATAGTATGTCTTTGTAGCTTGAGTATCAGCACATGGTAATGAATCAGACTCTGCCAGAATGAGGCTGCTACACCGTCATTTGTACCTGCATTTGAATGTTAGTGATAAACAACAGATATGGACGAATATGGCTTTGTCATTCGTCTGAATATGGTTGCGTTAAGCTTCGGTTCCGTGAGGACCGACCTGTGATCAGGTAGATTCAATTTAGAAGAATCTCCTTGATAGGGTTTCCAGCACAAAGTGTTAGATCCTATAACGCATATGCATTAGATTCATTGTGCTTGCTTGATTCACTATAATGCTTTTTCAAAGTCTCATTTTCCTTAAGTAATTTAGCCACTTTATGTTCCAATTCGATGTTTATTATTTCAATTACATCTATGTCATGTTTAACCTTGGCTTCATTACTTTTTACTTTCAAAAATTGACCATGTTGCCCTTCTTTTAAAGCTTGATTTTGATATTTAAGTTCAAGATTAACACAATGTGCTTCCATTCTTAAAAAATCTTTTTGAAATTAGGCAACGATCTTTTTAAGACAAATATTTTCAGTCGAGAGATTGATTTGAGAGTTCAGTTGTCTGGTGATTAGTTAATTTAGAAGGCAAAAGACGTGTGTCGTGACATTGTTTAGCATTCTGGTTAACCTCTCCTTTATTATTGAATTCAAGTTGCTCGGTATGTTGTTGTCCTGTAGCAAATATATCATTATCAGCAGTCATTGGTACCTCAGCCATTGGCTCTTTATAATATATGGGTCTGATATCTGCATCATCAACAAGTGCATCATTCTCTGATTTGCTGCTTGTATCATGCTCTCCTGATTCTGTCCCACTGCTATGTGTGTCAACCAAACTAGCATCCAATGCTTTACTCGTGTCAACCTTTCCCTCTTTCGTCTGCATCTGTCTTTCATTCACCCTGTTGTGATACTCTCTTTTATGTAGTGCTCTTTTATCAATCGAATTTTTAACATATTCCATGTGTTGGATCGGTGTATCACAAAATTCTCAAACCTCGAGTTGAGTGTATTCTAGAAAGTACTTGCGTGTCATTACAACATATTCATCATCCAAATAAATCCGTGACTTAATGAACTTCTAAAACTGTGTCTCGAATACTTTAAAACATCTTTTGTTTCCATTTTAATGTGAATTGTGAAGTGAAAATGATTTATAGGATCTTAAGTAGGTAAAGTGATGTTGTTATGGTTTGTTGTTGATGAATCAATGTTGTTGTGAGAGTACTTTGTTTGTTTGATGAGTTAACGAAGGACAAACAATGAAATTACGAAGTCGTTATGGGTTCTTTTTTGCCAATGTTAACTTTTTGCAAAAGATATAACAAACAAGGACTAACGATGAAACACTTTGTTAACAAAGCACTAACGGTGAAATTACTTTCTAGTAACAAGGACTAGTGATGAAAAAGTTTGAAAGTTATTATTATTAAAAGAAAAAAGAAAAACTAGTTGAACTTTCTTTTTAAACCTTTTTAATTTTGAAACCTTAATGTTAACCTTCCTAGTATTTAAAATTATTACACTACGTGTGCATGACATTGGAAATGAAACATTTATACTTCATCTTCTTCGTTGAAAGAGTAACGTAGGTTTTAGTATTGTATTTTCATTTCAGAATGATTAAGCAAAAACTTAGCACACTACGATGATCGGCAAGTAATCACGATGCTAATGGATGTCATTAGAAGACCCGCGAAAGTCAAATCTCAAAACCGAAAAACCAAAACTTAAATGTTGAAACTACCCTTAATCTGTTACACATTGTCTTCTAAATGCATATTTCGCAGAATCGAGTAAATTTGGGCAGAGTTCTGTTCTAGAAAATGTCATAAACCGCAGTAGAGTATCCCCTGTAAACACAAACCGTAGTATCCTATATTACACAAATCGCATTCTTATGTTTTGCACAAACCGCAGTGTTCAAAGAACACAAACCGTAGTATTCAACATATTTTACACATTTCGCAAACTTCATCCTTAAACCCATTGTCCTCAAACAAACAAACACATATCCATGTTTATAAGAGTGGTGTTTTTTTGTCCTTTTTGTTGCTTTGTGTTAGACACGTGAACAAGAAAGAAACCCACAAAAAACCTAAATAAGCTAGAAAATAAGCAGTTTACAATAGACTAAACCGCAAAAATTTCTAACCTTAATAAGCTAAACTGTTTTGAGAATGAAAGTTTTGAGCTTTTTGATTAAACCAAGTAAAAAAAACTAGTAAACTAGTAAAATAAGCTCGCGACCAAATAAGCTATAAAAAACTTAAAACAAGTTGTTTATAACCCACAATAAGCCACATATTCGTTTGCCACAAAAAGCTATTTTACTACTACCGAAACCACGTTCAAGATTAGAAGTGTTGCTAGTTATGGTTTTAAGAGTAAAAAGAAAGAGCTTTTGACAAAGAAGCACAAAGAAAAGAATATTACACAAATAAGCCACGGCATAACGGTAATGATCGAAAAGAAAAAAAATAACTGTTACAAGCCCAATTGATTCACGGATATAGGTTGTAATATTCGGCTACTTAATGTTTTTAAGTAAATAGATTGGAGCTTTTTTTAACCAACAAGACCATAAACAATAAAAATAAGCCGAATGCTTTCTAAACCGAAAATAAGCCGAATAAGAATAAGCCAGAAATAAGCTGTCCGAATAAGCTATAAATCACCACAAACAAATCACCAAACCCACCTCGTGGCTCTTGATACTAATTGTAGGTTCCTATGATCTATATCATTTCCACTTACATACCAAGAATCAAAGAAGGAAAAATGGAAGAATTGTAGAGAGAGAAACTAGAGAGAGAAAGGAAGGTGGATTGAACAATATGTGTCTTACAACCAAATGAACAACCAACCCTTCTACATTATGGAGAAGGGGTATTTATACTACCTAGATAATACTTGGACGCCTAGGATAGTAACATGGGTCGGGCTCGGGTTTTGGTTGGGCTTAAGCCCGATACACGTATAATAGATTGACTAACAAGTCCGATACCCGTAACTTAGCCTATTACAACATATATTTAATAAAGACCGTGCTTCCATGATTAGTAGTTGATCTTCCTTGTTTAACTTAATATTTTAAGGCTAATAATATCCCCTGAAGCTAGGTTTCCTGTAGATTTTGAGCTTCCATGTTCAAAGACATATTTGAGGCTAACAATCTCCCCTAATGTGTGGTCTTCGAATTCCTGAGGTGAGATCTTGAATCTTGCTTCCTTAAACTTGTTGAGATTGCTTTGTCATTGAGTTCTTGAATCTTTGGTCTTTATCATGTTGTAGGCTTGTTCCTTCACGCTTTGTGATCTTTGATCCTTAGCATTGTCATTGTCTTTCGACTTTGTCTCTGATTTTGAGATCTTTAAATCTTTTCCTTGTTTGTCTTTATCGTCTTTGCCATCTTGCGATCTTATGTCTTGACCAACATCCTCATACTTTTTCATCATTTTGAAAGCTAGCTAACAATCTCCCTTGACAATATTTGTCTTGATAAACTTGATATCTTTAAGGAAGATCTTGAATATCAGAGTTTGCGGAAGCCTTTATATTTAATTCTTGAGCTTTCTTGATTCTTGAATCTTGATGCTTATAGTATGTCTTTGTAGCTTGAGTATGAACATGTGGTAATGAATCAGACTCTGCCAGAATGAGGCTGCAACACCGTCATTTATACCTGCATTTGAATGTTAGTGATAAACAACAGATATGGACGAATATGGCTTTGTCATTCGTCTGAATATGGTTGCGTTAAGCTCCGGTTCCGTGAGGACCGACCTGTGATCAGGTAGATTCAATTTAGAAGAATCTCCTTGACAGGGTTTCCAGCGCAAAGTGTTAGATCCTCTAACGCATATGCATTAGATTCACTGTACTTGCTTGATTCACTGTAATGCTTTTTCAAAGTCTCATTTTCCTTAAGTAATTTAGCCACTTTATATTCCAATTCGATGTTTATTGTTTCAATTACATCTATGTCATGTTTAACCTTGGCTTCATTACTTTTTACTTTTGAAAATTGACCATGTTGCCCTTCTTTTAAAGCTTGATTTTGATATTTAAGTTTAAGATTAACACAATGTGCTTCCATTCTTAAAAATTCTTTTTGAAATCAGGCAACAGTTTTTTTAAGACAAATATTTTCAGACTCGAGAGATTGATTTGAGAGTTAAGTTGTTTGGTGATCAGTTAATTTAGAAGGCAAAGGACGTGTGTCATGACATTGTTTAGCATTCTGGTCAACCTCTCCTTCATTATTGAATTCAAGTTGCTCAGTATGCTGTTGTCCTGTAGCAAATATATCATTATCAGCAGTCATTGGTACCTTAGCCATTGGCTCTTTATCATATATGCGTCTGATATCTGCATCATCAACATGTGCATCATTCCTTGATTTGCTACTTGTATCATGCTCTCCTGATTCTGTCCCACTGCTATCTGTGTCAACCAAACTAGCATCCAATGCTTTACTCGTGTCAACCTTTCCCTCTTTTGTCTGCATCTGTCTTTCATTCACCCTGTTGTCATACTCTCTTTTATGCAGTGCTCTTTTATCAATCGACTTTTAACATATTCCATGTGTTGGATCAGTGTATCACGGAAAAAGCAGCCATGGATCCAATCTCTTGAAATTCTTTTTTATCAAGTTGCTTTTCTAGTTGATCCACGTTAAGGAACATTGTGCCTGTAAAAGTTTCAACATCTTTACCAAAGAGTGTCGCAAATGCGCGTTTGAATCCACACTCGGTTCGAGTTTCTTTTAAGTCGTTGTTTGAGAGAAGCTTGAGATGTGAATGAAGTAGTCGAAAAGATACCATGCAACTTTCTTTTGCTTTGTCTTGAATTTATTGCATTTGTTGTTCTTCCGAATTCGAACACCAATATAAAGTATCTTTCGTTTCCATTTTACCGTGAATTGAAGCGAAATGATTTTGTAGGATCTTAAGTAGGTAAAGTGATTGTTTTTGTGGTTTTTTGTCAATGAATCGGCGTTGGTATGAGACTTATTTGTTTGTTTGATGAGTTAACGAAGGACGAACAATGAAATTATGAAGTCGTTAAGGGTTCTTTGTTGTCAATGTTAACTTTTGTTGAAAATATAACAAAGAAGGACTAACGATGAAACACTTTGTTAACAGAGGACTAACGATGAAATTACTTTCAAGTAACAAGGACTAGTGATGAAAAAGGTTGAAAGTTATTATTATTAAAATAAAAAACTAGTTGAACTTTCTTTTTGAACCATTTTAATTTTGAACCCTTTCAAAATTATGTTAACCTTCCTAGTATTTGAAATTAGTACACTACGTGTGCATGACATTGGAAATGAAACATTTATACTTCATCTTCTTCGTTGAAAGAGTAACGTAGGTTGTAGTATCGTATCTTCGTTTCGGAATGATTAAGCAAAAACTAAGCACACTACGATGATCGGCAAGCAATCGCGATGCTAATGGATGTCGTTAGAAGACCCGCGAACGTCGAATCTCAAAACCAAGAAACCATAACTTAAACGTTGAAACTACCCTCAATCTGTTACACATTGTCTTCTAAATGCATATTTCGCAGAATCTAGTAAATTTGGATAGAGTTTCGTTCTAGAAAATGTCATAAACCGTAGTAGAGTATCCCCTGAAACATAAACCGCAGTATCCTATATTACACAAACCGCGGTCCCATGTTTTGCACAAACCGCAGTGTTCAAAGAACACAAGTCGCAGTATTCAACATATTTTACACATTCCACAAACTTCATCCTAAAACCCAGATTTTTGTCTTGTCCTCAAACAAACAAACACAGATCCACGTTTATAGGAGTGGTGTTTTTTTTCCTTTTTGTTGCTTTGTGTTAGACACGTGAACAAGAAAGAAACCTACAAAAAACCCAAATAAGCTAGAAAATAAGTTGTTTACAACAGAAAAAACCACAAAAATTTATAACCTTAATAAGCTAAACTGTTTTGAGAATGAAAGTTTTGAGCTTTTTGATTAAACCAAGTAAAAAAACTACTAAACTAGTAAAATAAGCTCACGACCAAATAAGCTATAAAAAGCTTAAAATAAGCTGTTTATAACCCACAATAAGCCACATATTCGTTTGCCACAAAAAAAGCTATTTTACTACTAACGAAACCACGTACAAGATTAGAAATGTTGCTAGTTATGGTTTTAAGAGTAAAAAGAAAGAGCTTTTGACAAAGAAGCACAAAGAAAAGAATATTACACAAATGAGTCACGACACAATGGTAATGATCGAAAAGAAAAAAATAACTCTTACAAGCCTAATTGATTCACGGATATAGGTTGTAATATTGGGTTGCTTAGTGTTTTTAAGCAAATAGATTGTAGCTTTTTTTTAACCAACAAGACCATAAACAATAAAAATAAGCCAAATGCTTTCTAAACCCAAAATAAGCCGAATAAGAATAAGCCAGAAATAAGTTGTCCAAATAAGCTATAAATCACCATAAACAAATCACCAAACCCACCCCGTGGCTCTTGATACCAATTGTAGGTTCCTATGATCTATATCATTTTCACTTACATACCAAGAATCAAAGAAGTAAAAATGGAAGAATTGTAGAGAGAGAAAGGAAGGTGGATTGAACAATATGTGTCAACCAAATGAACAACCAGCCATTCTCCATTGTGGAGAAAGGGTATTTATACTACCTAGCTAATACTTAGACGCCTAGGATAGTAACATAGGCCGAGCTTGGGTTTTGGTTGGGCTTAAGCCTGATACACGTACAATATTAGATTGACTAACAAGTCTGATACACGTAACTTAGCCTATTATAACTTATATTTAATAAAGACCGTGCTTCCCTGATTAGAAGCCGAGCTTCCTTGTTCGACTCAATATTTTGAGGCTAACACTCATAAAAATCAAATTAAAAAAAACACTTGGTCCCCCCTCCCCACCCTTTGCTCGGCCGAAACCCACCCCACACCCGCACGGGTATGTTTTTGTGTCTTGCATTTGTACAAAGTGGTCACCATATTTCTTAACCATTTGCTTAGTCCTTTCCCTATTTTCTCTCAACTATATTTTGTTTTGTGTTGGATTTGAACCCCACATGCATGTACCAAGTTGATACATATTCATTGATTCTAGTCATTTGTTCATTTCATTCACACACACAAAAACACATAGTAAAGTTTTCTCTCTTCCTCTCCTCCTTTCTTTGGTTTGAACGACACAACAACAACATCGAGGGTGTTCAATTTTCTTTGATCTTCATGATTCGGGTTAATATTTATACTAGTAGTGTATTGGTTGATTTATTCGAGTTGTTTTTAGAGTGATTCGAGTCCGTTTTCTGAGGAAGACATGGATCCAGAACAAAGCCGTAGGGGATAAGGATATGCAAAAGAACTTGGCAACTCCTTGTAAGTATTTTTAAGAAGCTTTACAAACCTACCAACAACAACCTTCGAACTTCTTCAAAACTCCAGGAACAAGACTAAGGATACCACAGCCAGGTAAAACAACTACAATCATTTCCAGGGCAGTTTAGGAATCAAAGGAACGATGACAGTAGCTGGGGCTAGGGCAAACAGTAGGCAGTCCAGTAATCGCAACAAAATGGTGATACAGTGCTTTAATTGCCAAAAGGGAATTGGAACTATACCATGAATAAGAAGCGCCAAAGAAGCGGGTTAAAGACTACGCATATCACAAGGAGAAGATGATGATGTGCAAACAAGTTGAACAGGGTGTTCCACTGCAAGCTGAGCAAGCTGATTGGCTATAAGACACGGATGAAGACGATTGATGAGACAAGCCTTGGAAGCACATAACAGTTTACAATGGCGAAAGAAATCCAGGAGGTCACACCCTGAAGAACCCAGTTCTAATAAGTCAGCCATTTGGAACAGTTACAAAACCTGATAAAAGATGTGTTTGCCAATGTAGAGATGGACATTCTGAGGCAACTGAATCCATTAAAAGACACATATGTTATTTGGAGAAGGATGATAGCAAAGTCAGGTCCTGATTCAACAAATAGTAAGTCACTAATGGATAAACAGGTTGATCAAAAATGCGGCTGAATTTGTTGATGAGCGGCTGTTTCCTTGCTAATTTAATTGCTACTTTGACTCTTGATCACGGTCAGAAAACAAAATGGTATTAATGCAATTAAGAAATCAAACGCAAAGTCATTAACTAAGAACTTAAAGAGTGCAAAATAACCTTGATGAGACTATAAGGGCTGCTATGGGAGGCTACAAATCAGTCAGGATAGTTGTCTCATTATGCACTTCAGACCAACAGACTGAGCTTGATAGTACACGGGGCCCATAATGACCGAACGAGTGAATGTATGAAAATACTTCAAACAAAAGTTAATGAAACCTCTCGGACTTAGACTCATCAAAGACATTGACATACAAGAGGTTTTAAAAACTAAACCTATGAAATTTCAGGTGTCAATCAGAAACACGATGAGCTAGTCAAAAGAGATCCTGTTAACTAGGTCACAATTCGAAGGTCAACTTCAAAGAGAAAAGTTAAAGGTTTTATTCAGATTTAAAAGTTTAAAGAATGGAAAAGACATTGAACACGAAGATTAAAATGGACAAACAATAAAGTTTTTAAAATGAAATTCTTTTAAAACCAATCAGTCAATTCAGACCATGATTGTGATGGAGGTTGATCACGATGTTAGGCACCGTGATATGCCGTCAACGTATAGGTAATAAAAAAAAAAATAAAAAAAGAATAATAAAAAAAATAAGAGAGGACAAAAAGTCCAAGCCTATGGATGGCTGCGATCCAGCGAGTACGCGGTCAAGGGAGAATCTCAAGTGCGGTGGAAAGAGCGCTGCGTGTTGGTGGAAGGGAGGGGGTGACTGGGGGTGGGCCTACTGAGAGGAGGGATAGCTGGGGACTGATGGCAGTCGGCTATTGCAGGGCGAGGCGATGCGGGTTTATCTGTTGGGGCGGTGTGGCGGCGGCCGAGAGTAGGGGGGGGAGTGATGGGGGGGGTTGGTGGTATTTAATGGTTGGGGGTTGGTTGGGATGTTTTGAAGGGGCGTGGTGAACTCAATGTCACCACTTGCGGAAAGTCAGAAGAGAGTATATCAAAATTGGATAAAGACAAATGAAGACCAATAATGATTAACACATATCAAAAAACAGTCTTTTATGCAACGATCAAAACCACCATCCAAAACCTCAATCTTGATCAGTTGAACAGCGCAAAAACATAGAGGAAGACAATTTCACGGGAGAAAAACGTTTAACAGAACAAAACCAAACATTGCTAAAACGTGTCCTTTCACCCGCTTCTAAATCCATTATAAAAAGTAGACAAGTTTATAAAGAAATGACAAACAATCATTCAATCATTTAGAGAACAGTACACACACTAAAGAGGAGTTTGAACAGAGCTTGGTCTAATCAGTACTAAAAGGTGCATTTCCTTAACCCAGCTGCAAAGAGTATGCAAAGTTTGATCAAAACCTAATTAAAGCCATCTATACAAACAAACATACTGGACAGTCATTGTTTTGTTCTAGGAACCTAAAAACAAAAATGCATGACATTTGGAGTAAGTAAAAACCCTTGAAAAGAGGTTGACGAACTGAATCTGAAAAGGCTAATTTTTCAACATAGATGATCTACTTCTCGAAGAGTGTGTGTCTAAAGATGTTATATGTTCATCATTTGCATACTCCTGTCTGATTTAAAATGCTTATGCTGAATTACAATGCTTTGTTACTTCCATAAAAAGTCAAATAGAATGTTGAATGTCTTGCACGAAAAAGCTTTCGAAACAAACTGAATCTGTTAACAAAGAAGTTCATAATAATTTGTTTTAAAAAGTTTTTTCTAAACATGAAAAACACATCATTTTTTTTCTCTTGAACTTGCTTACAACAATGTAAAGAGAAGCAAATGAAAAACAACTCAGTGATTGCAAAGTAAAAACGGATCTAATGAATTTCGAAAAGAACTGTGAACAAAATCAAGAATACAAGAGTTTGAAAAGTGGGAGTGGATTTAATTTTTGGGGGGGGATATGGGGGGTGGGGGGGGGGGGGGGGAGGGGTTCTCCAAATGCAAGGACAAGAACATAGCCATAAGTGATTTAAAGAGAAACTCATCGAGAACTGCAAGGGAAAGTACCTGTGGAAACTCAGTTTAATAAACCATCTTTGTTCGACACCAAATGCTCAACAAATTCCAAAACCATCAGTTTTAGGAAAAACCGACTCCTTTTTCAAATTCTCCTGAAATGAGAAGTTTTCAAACAAAACAGTCGGTTAATAAAACTAATGTGTCGGATGGTTTGTTTAAACAAGTCACTCAACAGAATTTGCCTCAGATTAGAAAACAAGCAGTTCGAAACACCAATGTGATGGCACCTTGCCCCGTCTAGGAATAAACCCAAAGCAATGTGTCATCTCAGTCACCTAAAGAATTTTGTAGCTTTCAATGACATGGTTCATAACTACTACAGAGAAAGGCTAAGAAAAGTGCACTGCGCTCGTTCAGAAAGTACAAAATGAAGTGAATGGAAAACCTAATATGATTGATCCTGCTAGATTACCCAACACTGCTAATGGTTGCAAACCAAAACCTAGGAATTGGCAAGCATCAATGAGTAGTCGGGTACAAACAAAGATTTCACATTAAGAAAGAGAACATAGGAAACAAAAGCCTTTCTTGAAGTCCAATGCGTAGCGAGTGCAATGTCCTACATCAAAAAGTTCCTTTTAATTATTGCAAATCATGAGTGAATGCTCTTAAAGAATACCTCTCAAGGTTAAATCCTGTCATGCCTCTGCACAGAATAAGGATCAAAATCCCATAAGACAACAAAGAGATATATGCCCGTTGCTAGAAAAGTCAAGTCTTTTTAGAGAAACGCAGAAAGACATATCCCCCGACTAGGACAAAGGTTCTTAAACAAAAAACTACCACGGTCCGAGAAAACAATGAATCCTAGATCTTGTCTTAGGTGAAAACCAACGAGTAGAATCTTTAGTAATGTTCGTCTTAGGTGGATTCCCACAGGAAAGTTACTTAACTCTTGTACAGGCAAGGTTGACAGTAAACCCGTACATGGTTCAAGAGTAGATATCCCTCATATGCATGCAAAACAAAACTCTGGGTTTACAGGTAAAGGTACGTCATTTTAACAATTATTAATGTCAAAAAAAGCAACAAAGATTTGACCTAAATTCATATGCACTATACAATGAAAAGCAGAAAATCTGCAGAGATGTGGTTGCTCTGAAAATTACTGATTATCTAAGAACCATTGCCAAAATGGTTTCACAAAAGATGAATCTTCAACAAAGATGTTTGATCGCAGCAGATCAAGCCTCGGTCTTCATGGAGATGACGTTTGTTCACATCAGTTCAGGCCTCGTACTTTTCATCAAGATGACTTCTGATGCATAACCGTTCAGAACTCTGAATTCACGACCAACACAGCAATGAAACCGTCATTTCAAGCTGGTTCCAAAAGTTGTTCCTCTAAGCAGTCCAAGGACAGCTACATCATGACAAGAGTTGGAATTACTATTCCACCATCATATAGCAATGGTGAAGACAACAGGTATATATATAAATACAAAATCTGAAAAATAGAAAATTTCCAAAAAGAATCTTCTCGACATGTGTCTTGGAATCGATAACATTTACGTGCTTAGAAATGTCAATTAACATTGACACGGTGTGTAAATGAAGACGAGGCGAGAGTTGCAAATAGTTTTCAAAAACATGTCATTTCTAAATTTTTCTAATGGCTTAGTGTGCAAAATATCATTACTTAAACCCGAACTCCTAATAAAAGGAAGGGTTTTTAATAACTTATCCTCACAACGAGATAAATTAATGATTCACGGTTCTATGAGCTGTTCTTTCACAAAGACCCAAATTTATTTTTGTTTTTTTCAAATGGTTTATTAGCTTAAGAAAAAGTGATAGTGTAAGATATCAGGCGACTTGCTACCCTAAGAGTTAGAAGAGAAAGTCCTCTAACATTTGGTTTTTCGAAAAAGTCTGAACACAATTTTTTTCAGAATATCTCAGATGACTAATCAATAATCTTTTCAAAATTGGTGTGATCAACACATCCAACCCTCACAATGTTTTTCAGAAGACAACAATTTTGGTCAATAGGTCATATTCTTGAGGGGAGTTTTTCGAAACAACAAAGTTTTATATGAACATGGATACATCAACAACGACAACTCTTATGTATTCATAAATATTATCAAAATGTTTCCACACCATTCATTTCTGATGAGTTTTCCTCCTCACAATAATTTTTAAGACCAGATTTAATCCACAAGGATATTTCAAAATCTAAAGTGTTTTAGTATTTAAAAAAAAGGGAGAAACTGTATTTAAAATAAGATCATTGACTAATGTGCTGAACATTAAAGACAGGCTTAGTGGTTTGAGATCTAATATACCCAACAAATCATCTTAATTTCACGACGATTTCTGAATTCATAAGTGTTAGGTAAGGAATCAATCCTATAACCCAAACCAAAACAGGAGGATCTACCCTAAGGATAATCCAAAGATATGAAAAAGACATTCCTATGTATGATGGAGATGAATGTAATAATGCGGAAATAATACCGACTAAGATTGAGCTAAACTAGAACAATCACAACAATGTGTTTAGTAATAGACATCCTGGTAAGCATAAAAGGCGTTGAAGAAATGAAAAAAAAATGTATGATAAATTGTTAAAACAAAGTGAAAGGTCCTCCACACAACTTTACGCGCAGAAACTGGGTCAATACAAATGCAGTTCAGAATCACAATTTGATTAGCTGACAGTTGAAAACGTCATCATGGGACCTAGTGATGCAATGTGCACTCAACCCTTCTCAGCCATTCTTCGGTTTCTCTTAACAGAAACTTGTCTCATTTGTCACAAAGATACACACGTTATCTATTGACATCTCACTCCGAGATAGTTGATATTGAATAGGTGGCAATCTGCTCCAGCCTCCGAGTACTAAAACCAAAATGCACTAATCAAGTCTAGAGCCAAGAGATTAATCCAAAATCGTTTTAGGACACACATACCATTTCAAACACTTGTTGAACAACATCATGTTTCACAAGCTGTTATCAAGAGTCCTACACAAAATCATTGTGATATATTCCCAGAACATCAGAAGTGATACAAAAGTATTCACATGAAGATGGAAATCCTGCTTGAGCCAACATCAAACAAGCTCTTGGTAGGTGACTTGCGAGATTCTATATGAATCAAACTTGTGACAACTGAGGATATCGATTTGGAGTCTAGTAAATGAAATTAAACGGTTGATGAATTTTGATAAAGATTAAAACACCCGATTTGTTACAAAAACGCTTTTCTACAAGTAACACTTCTCTTGATTTGTTAAAATCAATTTTCTCGATTATCACTAACGTAAACCTGCAGGTTAAAACGGTGGTGACGGTATCCCAATCAACCAAAGTCGATTCATTACGACATATTCATGGACATAATCTACAAAAGACAATCAATCATGAAAGCTCAAGATTTAAAGACAAAGACTTCCGCTAACTCTGATTTGAAGCTTTCAAGATAAGGCATAGTATGAGAATGTTGGTCAAAGACACAAGATCGCAAGATGGCAATGTAAACGAAAAAGCAATGACAAGCTCAAAGTCTAGATCGCAAATGTCATAAGGAACAAGCCGACAATAAATAACACAGATAAAGACCAAGACCAGCAATGAGCTTAACGACAAAAGTCAATCTCAATGATCTCAGAAGGAGTTTCCATCAAAGAACTAACTCACATCGGGGGAGATTGTTACCCAAAATATTAAGTCGAACATGAAGTTCGTTCATTATGTATTTAAGTCTCGATCAATCATTAGTTAACGTATGCGTAATAGGAAAGTAACGGGAATCGGGCTCGATAGTTAATCGTAATAGGAGAGGAGGGGGGGCGAGAGGGGGGGGGGGGGGTGGGTTTCTCGGTTTTTAATTCCCCCCAAGAAAACCCGAGCCCGGGTCCTAGTTAAATATCCCCGCGCGTCCTTTAAGTTTGTTACGGGTATATAAGGGCTTGTTTCTTCTTTTAGAAAAAAGCTAGTTGTGTCAAACAATAGCTAAGAAAAGATCTTTTCACTTTTCTCTCTAACCTCTCTCTAGTTTCTCTCTCTAAAACAACTCATCGAGGCACGTTTCTCTTTTCTATGTTTCGATTTCGGATCAATTGTATGTTAGAATGTAACGGTTCCTGACTAGATTCGTCTCATCTATCTGTGTCAACCAAACTAGCATCCAATGCTTTACTCGTGTCAACCTTTCCCTCTTTTGTCTGCATCTCTCTTTCATTCACCCTGCTGTCATACTCTCTTTTATGCAGTGCTCTTTTATCAATCGACTTTTAACATATTCTATGTGTTGGATCAGTGTATCATGGAAAAAGCAGCCATGGATCTAATCTCTTGAAATTCTTTTTTATCAAGTTGCTTTTCTAGTTGATCCATGTTAAGGAACATTGTGCATGTAAAAGTTTCAACATCTTTACCAAAGAGTGTCGTAAATGCGCGTTTGAATCCACACTCGGTTCGAGTTTCTTTTAAGTTGTTGTTTGAGAGAAGCTTGAGATGTGAATGAAGTAGTCAAAAATATACCATGCAACTTTCTTTTGCTTTGTCTTGAATTTATTGCATTTGTTGTTGTTCCGAATTCGAACAGCGAAAGATCTAAATAAAAATCGTTTTCCGTTTTAATGTGAATTATGAATGAAAATGATTTGTAGATCTTAAGTAGTAAAGTGATGGTTGTTGTTGTTTTGATATCGATGAATCAATGTTGTTGTTAGATTACGTTTGATTTGTTTTGATGAGTGTAATGAATGACAAACAATGAAATTATAAAGTCGTTCTGGTTTCTTTGTAGCTAAAGTTAACGTTTTTGTAAATGATATAACAAACAAGGACTAACGATGAAACACATTGTTAACAAAGCACTACGGTGAAATTACATTAATAACTAGGACTAGTGATGAAAAAGTTGAAAGTTATATTATTACAAGAAAAAAGAAAAAAGCTAGTTGAACTTTCTTTTTGAGACCATTTAATTTTTGAACCCTTACAAAGATTATGGTATATACACTTCCTTAGAATTTGATAAATTAGAACATAACGTGTGCAATACATGGGAAATGAAACAATTTAATAGCTTAATCTTTTCGTTGAAAGAAACTTAGGTTGTATTATCATATCTTCTTTTCAAAATGATAAAAGCAAAAACCAGCACACTACGATGACCTCAAGCAATCCGCGATGCTAATGGATACGATAAAAGACCACAGCGAACTTCGAATCTCAAAACCAAAAAAAACCAAATCTTAAACTTGAAACTACCCTTATCTGTTACACAGACGTTTTCTATCTAAACACTCATAAAAAATCAAATTAAAAAAAAACACTAGGTGCGTCCCTTCCCCACCCTTTGCTCGGCCGAAACCCACCCCACACCCGCATGGGTATGTTTTTGTGTCTTGCATTTGTACAAAGTGGTCACCATATTTCTTAACCATTTGCTTAGTCCTTTCCCTATTTTCTCTCAACTATATTTTGTCTTGTGTTGGATTTGAACCCCGACAGCTATGTAACCAAGTATGATACATATTCATTGATTCCTATCAATGTTCATTTTCATTCACACATAACACATACAAAACACATAGTAAAGTTTCTCCTATTCCTCCTCCACGTCCTAACCTTTGGTTTGAAACGAGCTACAGACAACAACCATCAGGGTGTTCAATTGTATTGATCTTTTCAAAGATTATTTTTCTCTGTTAATATTTATACTAGTATTGTATAGGTTTATTTATTCGAGTTGTTTTTTAGATTTATTCGAGTTATTTTTTCCATTCCACATTTCTTTATTATCTTGTAAGTAAAACAACTCATTTATTATTCCTACACTTAACCATATCATTTTTTATACATTATTTAATCACCTACACCTATTTGTTATAAAAAAAAACTACATTAAAAAGTCTATGGTATAAAACATATAATTAAAAAGTCAACTTAGATGCTTGTAATCCGTTGCTGTAATATTTATTTTATTGTAGAGTCATTGAATTTAGATAGTAGAAGTGGTTTGTTGAATTTTGTTGGTGAAAAAAAGAGTGGTATTATATACTTTATATAGATTGCTGATAAGGTATGTTTATTGCTTGTATTGGGGTATAAAGGGTCGATTTTACAAACAATGAGGTTGAGAATTAAAATTAGTTTGTTATTACGTTCGAGTTGATCCGTCCTTGAAATCACTAAAAAATCGGAGCATAAAAAACGAGTGAATTTATGCCCATTTGAAATTTTAGAAAAACTATAAATATATTCTAACACACCTTGTAAAACTTTGTTGATGGCAGAAACTTAAAATGATGTTTATTGTGGGGGAATGTTTGGAGTCGAAATCACAAAGTTTATGACAATTAACTTTGTTAGAAGCTATTTGCTCGTCAAGAGCATAACGGGAAAAAGATGCCAAACCACGTCAAACGGATAAGTATACACGATGGAGATTGAAAACATGATTGAAAATTTAGAAAAATTGCAAAGACTTTGAAAGTGTAATCATGTTTTCCCTTAAAGTATTCAATCGCACCACTTTAAGCCAATTGTTATGTGAGGATCGAGTCGCGTAAAATGGTGAAAAGACTTTTTGTAGACCTCGTAGGATATTGGACGGAAATAATAAGAAACGAACGCTGTACGACTCTTCAAGTTGGACAAAACCTTTATTTTATTGGAAACTTTTATTATAAAACATTGACTTTTATTACCGAAAGACTTGGTTTGACTTTTAAAAGTCCTAACGACGAATGAGTCAAAGGTGGATAAATAGTCAAAAGAACTCATATGCATTGCACATTTCATTTTCATCAACCTAAATCATGCATACATCATTTAGGTTGCGGTTAAGAGTTTGCACCGATCCATCTTATCATGTGTACTTTCATTGACGGAGTTGGAAGGGTACGACTTGCCTTGAGGTAGATATTATACCCTTGGGGTGGGGGGGGGGGGGGGTACGTTTATAAGGTATAATTATTTTTTGGATTTGAGCTGAATGGTCGGCAACAAGAGTCGGTTATGGAATAGAATAGGATTTTCTTTTATTATAAAACATTGACTTTTACGAAAAACTTGGTTTGACTTTAAAAGTCAAACACGAATGTGTCAAGGTGATAAATAGTCAAAAGAACTCATATGCATTGCACATTTCATTTTCATCAACCTAAATCATGCATACATCATTTAGGTTGCGGTTAAGAGTTGCACCATTACATACTTGATCATACTTTCATTGTTGTACGACTTTGCTTGAGGTGAGTATTATAGCCCCACTTTTACGAATGTTTTACAAATTTCGGAGTGAGATACATTGCTTGTTTTACCTTTGGATGTAAGTAACTTTAAATAATTACGGATTAGCCTAAGTACCGATAACCTACTATTCCCACTATCTTGAACCGTTAATTACATGTTGTAAGCGTGAGTGTTATAAATAGATCTATTAGGATTAACATCCCTGTCCGGGTAAGTAACGCTTACTTGTATCGGAGGTACCGATCTAATAGACGCATACCATCTCAGAACTCTAGGTGGTCTCGGGCTAGACACCTACTCGGGTAACTTTTTTTTGGGTAAAGGGTTTCCATACCCGGTGAATAAAATAAATGAAATATAATGTGACGATACATGAGAGAGTGGTGATGAGCCACTCTAAACCAAACGCAAAATCAAGCTACCTATATGAACGAACAAGCTCAAACCTAACAACCACTTAAAACAAATTAACCGAGATATGAACTTAGACCAAAAAAATCATGCAGAGCCTCTATGCATCCAAGAGCATATCTTTAAGAAAATAAAATCATGTTATATCAGTTGAGATATTCCACATGCGCAATGTATCCACCACCTTTTGCGATTTCTTGAACCGTATAGTAGTCATCTTTAGTCTCACAATCTCCATAATAATATCACGCACTTGTTCTTCTCGTCTAGTTTCTTTGGAGTAAAGGCGGTTATTCCTCTCTTGTCATACGCAGTACGAGGAAGCGGCGAAAACCAAGCGACTAACAATGCTCTCTATAGAATTACATAAAGAGATAGGTAATAACCAAGAAGTGATATTCGTTAACCTTGGTAACATAACCTGTAGACCTGCCTTACGAGTTACCAGCTTTTAAACCTTAGAAGAAAACAAACATTCAAAGAAAAGATGCTCGTGAGAATCAGGTACAACCTTACATAAAGAGCACCAAAGTAGGTTTAAGTCGACTGACTCGCCTACATCCCATAGCCTTAATTTATCTTGAGTTTTTAACTTGCGACACATAAGTAACCAAACATGGAATGCATGACGAGGGATAACAGCAGTAAACCACACTATACGAGTCCAAGGGACTTGATAACAACAAATATTTAATATTTTTTCATATCAAATTCTCGCGTTTATTGCCTTGCTTTATATCACTTTTATATGAATTCGGTATTTAATTAATTTATTTTGCGAATTCAGGTAATTAGAGGCATTGGAACGGAAAATGGCGAAATATGTGAAAAAATAGTACTAATACTAATTTATTTAGTAAAGGTACTAAAATTCAATGAAGGGCTACTAAAATCCTACAGGATGCAACCTAAAAGCCAAATGAAGAATAGTACCACTACTATATTATTTAATAGGGGTACTATCTTTTTAAAAAATTAATGTTGTCGAGTTGGAAGCTTAGAAGATATTACGGCGTAACGTCCCGCAGGAGTTATGCCATAATCAATTATTAATAACGATGATTTGGTGCTGACGAGGCATTACGGCATAACGTCCCGTACGAGTTACGCCGTAAAATATTATTATGGAAAAGATATTGATGCTGACTAAGGGTTATGGCGTAACGTGTTGAAGTAATTACGCCGTAACATATTTTTCTATTAAATGTTGAAAAACCACATCAGGAGGATTACGGCGTAACAAGGTCGATGTCGTTACGTCGTAACGTATGACTCGTTCAGGGACTAAAGGTGTTCATTTTCTAATATGTTTCGAGGATTGAATATTAAACAACATGGAAGATAAGGGACCAAACTCGTCAAATAACCAAACATTACAATTAATATATATATGACATACGAATGGCATATGATTCATTCAATCATTCTGTGCTTTCTTTCTGCGATGCAACACATGCAGAGAAAAGGGGCAGTAGCTTGCCTGCTTGCTTGATTCGGGTATAAGGCGAACCCTTTCAGCATGATGTACATGATTCCTCAACAATTACAGTTTGATTCAATTAATTATTTTTAATAATTTATTTGATCTCGTCTTAATTTGTTAATGTTTGATATTTATTATGTTTAATTTTGTTCTTGTCATTTAAATTGTTAATTATTCTTTGGTTATTTATTTTTGATCCTTTTGTCTGACCATTGTTTTATTGGATATCCTTTGACTATCGTGTACCCTGGGTTTTGATAGTATTGCGGGTGGTTTAGATCATGTTAATCCTGTTATTAGATTACCACTTGAACATGGGATTAGCAGGGTACTAGGGAAGGTTGATCATCCTAACCCTAGTGTAGGAACTAACCAGGTTACCGCCTCTATCACATAATATACTTAAAAAGCACAGGAACTCTTTCAGAGAGGGTTAATAATTTGTATAGATTATTAGACTAGTTTTTGGGATAGTTAGGATTAATCATTATGACCTGGTTGCCCTACCTTCGTGACTTTCGGGGGATTCAGGATCGCAGGAATTATAGGACAGATTAAATATATATATTCAGGTCTGTCAACTTTAGAACCCGCTAATAAAACAAGAATTAGACATAGCACTTGAGATCAAGATATTTTTTAAAAAATAAGATCAAGATAATTAAACTTAGGATATTTAATTAGTTAAATGGATTCATCTTCTTAGTAGTTTTCTACTATACCGATTCTTTTGATTGATAAAACCACTTTAATTCCTCTGATTTATTCTCTTACAATTTAATCTTTTAAACAACTTTAAAAACGTGACAATCATATAAACTCATATTTAAACCGACATTTAGCTCTTGGGACGACCTCGGATTTATCAAAACTACACTACTCACAATCGGGTTCTCTGCCCGTTAGTGCGTTTGTAAGGTGAAACGAGTTTTATAAATTTAAAACTTAGTAAATAATATTTAAAAGAAAATACGCATCAAGTTTTTGGCACCGTTGCCGGGGAGCTAATTAGGTTTTAATTTTAAGTTTTGTATATATTTTATTTCAGTACATTTACTTTCTTGTTAGAGCACGATCTGCTCGTATCTTGTGTTTGATTTTCAGGAATCATGCAAATGGAGCCTGATATTGAGAACATGACGCTTAACGAGTACTTAGAGTATGAAGCTGAGAAAGAAAGGCGATTCTAGGATAATGATCGATCCAAAAGTAGTCCAACAAGGTATGAAAGGGCGGATTTGAACTCTTCTCACCGTGACAATAGTATATCTTTAGATGTTTTGCATTACTATGAGGACGCGTTTATCGACAAATATTACGCGTTACCTCCTTTACTTCCTTGTTCTGGACCTTCCCAACCACATAATGAACGTGGTTATGAATATCCCAATACGTACAATGAAATGGCCATTGATAGCATGACAATAGCAAAATATAATCTTTACATTGCTAGACAAATGAAAAATCCACTAAATGATCACTCCCATAGTTTCGCACCCCAGTTTTTCGCTCAACCACCAAACACACCAAACACTCCTGTGGATAAGAAGGATTCAGACTTCGATGAAATCTTGGATGACTTGTTCAGTATAGGAGCCAAAAACCTGAGACGAATGGGGCAAGAGAAAATTCAGCATGGGTGTAATGTTGACACATCCAGGGATACGAACCATGAAAGCGGTAATCTTCTTAACTTTTCTATTCTTCCCGTTACTAATGAAATTTTCAGTAATTGTGAACAGGATGTTGACTTGGATAAAAAGGAGGCAGAGGTGGAATATGATGATGATAGGGATACTTATGATATTTAGGATATTACGGTCAAGGACGTTGAACAAATTAGGCAATTTCTCATGCCTAACGTCCCTGATGAAATGGACAGAGTAATACAACCTTTGATCCCACAACCCATCCACACCACACCACCTAATGACTATGTAGCACCGGCTACTAAGTCAATTTTGGATGAACTTTTGGAAGAATTCAAAGACGAGATCATGAATGTTACCATGGTTGACGAGGAGGCTGCCAAAGATCCTCAGTCACATTTTACGGAAATACAGGTGCATTTAGTTATCACTAAACCCGATCCTTTCATTCATACTCAGCCATTGAGTCCCTTATGTGGAGTGTTCAAAACATGTAAACCATGTAAGGTAGATAGGGATATTATAACTTCTGGACGGTATGATTTCTATTTGAAATTTCTTTATCCTATAGCAAATTTGCACTCGAATTGTGTTTATTGCTATTTCCACCTACACTTGATCCCAAGTGAGGGGATGGACACCTTATTACCTCGTAAATAAGGGTGGAGTCAAGCTAGAGACTCGAACAAAAACAAGCGCTTCATGGGAGGCACCCCATGCCTATCTTTTAATTTATGTTTTATCTTGTTTCATTTAATTCCTGTAGATTAGTTGGGTTTGTATGTTTCTTACTTGGTTTTGCAGGGGTCTAACAAAGGGATGGAATTTGAGGTCTCCTGGACTCGTTTTATGTGGTTAATTGTTTGTTGAACAGGTTACAACGTAACTCTTATAGTTACGGCGTAATCAATGTTGTTACGGCGTAATGCTTTCTATGATTACGCCGTAACTTGCTCTAATAAAAATTTTAAAAATTGGCAACCAAATCATTACGGCGTAACTCATGTCATGGTTACGCCATAATCCCTTCCTGCAACCATTAAATTTTTTGAAATTTTACAAAATTGTGTATGTTGGTAAATGAACTTTGTGGGTATCTTCTCTAGAAACCCTCACGAGACTTCACTCATCCACTTGGGCCACCAAGTGGTTTAAAAGGCTTATTGCATATGCTAAATGCAACCGTGATTCCTACAAAAGTAAGTTAGGATTGTATTTCTTGTTTCATCATCCTATACATTTCGTGCTATTATGCTTTTATCCGGATTTATGCTTTTGGTATTAGTCTTTCTTGCAGCCATACATGTTATGCACAGGTGGTGGTGCTTGGATACTAAACAAGCTGCGAGGAAGCATCGCAAACAATCTAGTTGGATGCTATACAGGTGGTTGGTAAAGTTTCCTATGATGTTGGATATTGCTTGGGGAAGCAGACTTGGAGCATGGCTTTCAGCATGTTGTCTCTTCATCATACCGAGCAAATATTAAGGAGTAATCCGTTCCATTTTTAACCCTTCCTATTTCAATTTTATATACTTAAGTCTGACTCAAGTGGGGGGAAGGGATTAGAAATAAACACCCATTTGATTATACTTGCTTTTATTTTTCTAGTTTATTGTGAAAAATGTTTCATTACTAAAATTTTGACATGTTTTTCATTACTTAACTAGTTAAAACTTTACTGAGCACACCTACCTTATAATTCAATTGTGTGAGGATAAGCCTTTCTGTTTTTCCCTTATACATAAATCTAATAAAAATAAGTGTGCCGGTAGCTTTAGTAGACTTTAGAACTTGGCCTGGTATATATTTTCGAGACCACCATAATGAGCATTGCACCTAGTGTAATCGGTGTAGCTGTGATAAAAGGCAAATTTTAGGATTAACCCTAAATAGCCAAAATATGTTTTGTATAAATTGACTTCTCACATTGATTAGTCAATCCCTCTGTTAAACCTTTTGTTGCACTTATCTTTAGTGCAAGATACCCCTAGTACAACCTGATGAACCTTCCTTTCATTTTGTAACCATATATATATATATATTGTTTCGTTACACCTATCGCCTAACCTACCTTGTAGTTTCTTTAGTCCATGATAGGGGAGTTACTGGTTAATTTTGGGTTTCACTGGTAAAAGTCGCGGGTTAGGATAAAGGGTATTTGAAGAAAAGACGGATTTTGAAGACTGTTGATCTCAAGTGGAGGGATGCTCGTGTATATATGTGTCCGTATTGTGATTGTATTCTTGCCTTGCATAAAAAACAAAAAAATAGAATAAAGACAATGCAAGCAAGTGTAGTTTGTTACAGCTGATCATCATTATAAATCAGCTTATATGTCGTACTGTGGTAGTATTTTTGTCTTGTCCAGCTAGCGATGATTCCATCTTCATAAACGGGTAGTTTTATAAACCCGTGACATTTCTATCTCTCCTTTCTATTCTAAGTCTATATGTACAATGAGGGCATTGTACATCTCAAGTGGGAGGAAAGGAGATAGAAATGAGGTATTTGGTAAAATTATGTGCTAATTTGGCCCAAATTTTAAAAAAAATTAGCACATAATTTTTGTTCATAAATGATGAAGACCGAGTTAATGTGACTTTCTTGCTATGTTATGGAGACTATGAGGCAATACATTATATTTCATACACATTAACTAGTGTATTATGAAGACCCCTTGACTTTTGACCCTCGTTCTTACCTTATAAGATTTGAATGCGACTAGTGACAGGGAGATTGTGGACTTAGAAAACTATTTGTTTTGTGTTTTTATGTAACACCAATTAAATATGCACCTATGCCTAATCCCTAACCTTTGGTTTTACTCAAATGGGGGAATTTAATGCAATCATGTATGTCTATTCTATCGTTATGGATGTGTATATGTGGTTTTGTCGCCCTTGTTGGTGTAACGCTTTTGGTGAAAGATTAAAAGATCCATACCTTATATCATTCTCCTAACCGTTGGTTTTACTCGAATGAGGGAATTGAATGAAATCATACATGTCTATTTTGTCATTACGAATGTGTATGTTTAGTTTTGTCGCCCTTGTTGGTGTAACGCTTTAGGTTAAAATTGTATTAAAAGAATGATTAACCCCGTAAGCCTTTGTGTTGTGTCAACCTATTTTCCTTTTTGAACAGTTGCATCTAGACTTTAATGGTGGAGATTATTATCCTTGCCAAGCTTATGATAGAATACTCGCAATGACTGGGCAGTTAAGTGATCACCAAAAATGAAACACAAAGATTAGTGAGAGTATGAGTGTGATTTGTTTTTCCTTTTCGTGAGGTGCTTGATTTGGAATTTTCTACCATAGGTAATTTTTAAATTCATATCTTCCTGAATAACTAGGGAGATATCTTTTTGAGAAGTATTTAAAAGGTTCTACTTGAGAGGAAGTAGAAGTCAAGTGGGGGGATATTTGATAACATCAAATATTTAATATCAAATATTTAATACTTTTTCATATCAAATTTCCGCGTTTATTGCCTTGCTTTATATCACTTTTATATGAATTCGGTATTTATTTCATTTATTTTGTGAATTCAGGTAAGTAGAGGCATTGGAACAGAAAATGGTGAAATATGTGAAAAAATAGTACCAATACTAATTTATTTAGTAGAGGTACTAAAATTCAATGAAGGGCTACTAAAATCCTACAGGATGCAACCTGTTGGGATTCTTGATTTGATGAGACAAAATGAATAAAAAAATGAAACAAAAGGATCAAAGTCGTCATTATAAAACTCTACAAGCTGGTGGAGAAATATGAAGATTTGGTCAAATATTCTACAGGATAATTAGGAAACATATTAATGTGGTTTAATGTAATTTAAAGAGTTTCCTTATCTATTGATTTACTTCCTTTATAAGTCATGATCTCTCCCTATATAAAGAGATCATAGACATAGGTCTGTTGAATGGGATGGGATGTCATCACTTGCATCGAAAATATAACATAGGTCTGTTCTGTTGTGACTTGGGCTTGGATTCAAGTATTCAATTGGAATGAATGATATGGGCTTTACTCTTTCAAAACAAAATAGGTTGCGTATGATATTTGTGGTGTGCAAGAACTGGACCAGTCAAATATTTCATATCCTTTCAAAAAATTTATAGGCTGGTAACAATGTACTGCTAGCATTGGATTAAAAGAGTGTTAATACTGCTTTCTTTGTCCAAGAAAAGATGTTTATGCTGCTAGATTTATACGATATTAGATAATACATGTTGTTTGGTTTTTGGATGGATTTGGATCTCGGACAGAACTATTTTTCAAGTAGTTTATTCTTATTGATTTTATGGCTCGGTTTGGAGATTATTTGAAGATGTGATTACGAAGACAGTTGATTATTGCTTATTTGATGTTGTAGTTGGGTTTCACAGGTGCATGTCCTATCATATCTTAAAGTTGTGGTTGGCTTTTAAGATAACTTGTTCGTGCTTAAATGGTGTTGACGAAGACTTGTCAAAATCTAGCAAAGGTGTGTGATTTTTCTTATAGGTGCTCAATGCTCACATTTGCTATTACTTAATATGTGTCTCATAGAAGATGAGGATTTTGTCAAGAGGTTGCGGTCTACTTATATTTCACAGATTTATTTATAAGTTCGACGTCACGTGGATAGTGCAAGACATAAGACACAAGTTTGGGAGATTCAACTTCTTCATCAAATTCGTTATACTCTATTTTCTTCATCAGTGATTACTACATAGAGCCTACAGAGTTTGAGATTCAAGAGATGGTAAACATATGGGTTTCAGGGGAAGCTTATTGTTTAAATGTTTAACCATCTACATGCATCACTTGAGGGGAAGTGTTTACAAGTTGCATATCTACAAGAAGACCCCTATTGGATGATTACAAAAAGGGGAAGAAGACTACAGAGATATGATTTGCAGCTTATTATAAGTGGTGACATGATACAAAGGAAGCTTGGAAGTTTGTTTCATTCAGGGAGATGATTACATCTCAACTTCTCTATTTAAGGGGAAGTTCGTACAAGACTTTGTTTGTTTTGTCATCATCAAATAGGGGAAGATTGTTGGGATTCTTGATTTGATGAGACAAAATGAATAAAAGAATGAAACAAAAGGATCAAAGTCGTCATTATAAAACTCTACAAGCTGGTGGAGAAATATGAAGATTTGGTCAAATATTCTATAGGATAATTAGGAAACATATTAATGTGGTTTAATGTAATTTAAAGAGTTTCCTTATCTATTGATTTACTTCCTTTGTAAGTCATGATCTCTCCCTATATAAAGAGATCATAGACATAGGTTTTATCCATCCATAGAAAACTAGAGCTCTCCCAATGAGAGTCTAGATAGTTACATAGCATAGTCGACTGATTAAAGTCGAATAGTACACCATAGTTAGTTGGTGTAGCCCCAAGTTATAGTTGGGGTAATAGGGAAATCGTTCAATGAAAAACCTTGTTTGATAATATTGCTTTCTTATTATTCCGCTGCGTAATTCAATATTATCTGTAAAACTGATCCTAGATGAGCTTAAAAGATTCTCAACACAACCTAAAAGCCAAATGAAGAATAGTACCACTACTATATTATTTAGTAGGGGTACTATATTTTTTAAAAATTAATGTTGTCGAGTTGGAAGCTTAAAAGATATTACGGCGTAATGTCCCACATGAGTTACGCCGTAATCAATTATCAATAACGAATATTTTGTGCTGACGAGGCATTACGGCGTAACGTCCCGTACGAGTTACGCCGTAAAATATTATTATGGAAACGATATTGATGCTGACTAAGGTTTACGGCGTAACGTGTCGAAGTAATTACGCAGTAACATATTTTTCTATTAAATGTTGGAAAGTCACGCCAGGAGGATAACGGCGTAACGGCGGTGTTCATTTTCTAATATGTTTCGAGGATTGAATATTAAACAACATGGAAGATAAAGGACCAAACTCGTCAAATGACCAAACATTACAATTTTTATATATATATATATATATATGACATACGAATGGCATATGATTCATTCAATCATTCTGTGCTTTCTTTCTTTCTGCGATGCAACACACGAAGAGAAAAGGGGCAACAGCTTGCCTGCTTGCTTAATTCGGATATAGGGCGAACCTCTTCGGGGTTCACCTCGGGATCCAATTAAAAGACCGGGAGCATTTCAACATGATTTGTATATGATTCCTCAACAATTACAGTTTGATTTTCAATTAATTATTATTAATAATTTATTTGATCTCGGCTTAATTTGTTGATGCTTGATATTTATTATGTTTAATTTTGTTCTTGTCATTTAATTTGTTAATTATTCCTTGGTTATTTATTTTTGATCTTTTTGTCTGACCATTGTTTTATTGGATATTCTTTGACTATCCTGTACCCTTGGGTTTTGGTAGTATTGCGGGTGGTTTAGATCATGTTAATCCTGTTATTAGATTACCACTTGAACATGGGATTAGCAGGGTACTAGGGAAGGTTGATCATCCTAACCCTAGTGTAGGGACTAACCAGGTTACCGCCTTTATCAAGTAATATACTTAAAAAGCACATGAACACTTTCAGAGAGGGTTAATAATCTGTATAGGTTATTAGACTAGTTCTTGGGATAGTTGGGATTAATCACTATGACCTGGTTGCCCTACCTTCGTGACTTTCGGGGGATTTAGGATCGCAGAAATTATAGGACAAATTAAATATATCTATTCAGGTCTGTCGACTTTAGAAACCACTAATAAAACAAGAATTAGACATAGCACTTGAGATCAAGATAATTAAACGTAGAATATTTAATTAGTTAAATTTGTTCATCTTCTTAGTAGTTTTCCACTATACCGATTTCTTTGATTGATAAAACCACTTTAATTCCTCTTATTTATTCTCTTACAATTTAATCTTCTAAACAACTTTAAAAACATGACAATCATATAAACTTAGATGTAAACCGACCTGTAGCTCTTGGGACGACCTCGGATTTAACAAAACTACACTACTCACAATCGGGTTCTCTGCCCGTTAGTGAGTTTGGAAGGTGAAACGAGTTTTATAAATTTAAAACTTGGTAAATAATATTTAAAAGAAAATACGCATCAGGATTTCATGTCCTTTTGGTCTAATTGTATCCCACACAAGCCGCACTTGGAAATCTTCGAGCCGACCGTCTATACTTTTCCACATAACTTGATCTTCTTTATTTTCGATTAAAAAAGTGGTGGTATAATCTGATTTATAACAGGAAAAGTAGTATTCCGAGTACTTGGCCAAGACCAAACACCATTCAATAACACATCAGAAACACATTCAAAAAGATTAAAACCTTCTCTAGTGATGGTTCGCACAGTCAAGTAGTTTCGGATAGGACTTTGATCACACCACATATCAAACCAAAGCGAGGTCATTTTACCATTCCCAACTTGGTGCCAAAAGTATGGTCGAACAATATTTCTAATTTGAAGAATTGACCTCCAACCTCAACTCACATTGGACCTTAGTAGAACATCCCAAAATTTTCGACCCTTTAATTTGTAATCATGGATCCAACGCACCCACGTTGATTCTTTATGAGCAACAATGTTCCATATATGTTTAGACATCAATGCGACATTGAACTTTTTTAAGTGTCTAATTCTCAGCCCACCTTCATTGTTAGGGAAGCCATAAGTCATACCAAGCAACCTTTGCTTTCCCTTTTTTCATATCTCCATGGCACCATAAAAAACCCCTCATTAGTTGTTCGATATCTTGAATAATACAGGTAGGAAGAATAAAAACCGATGCCCAATAACCATGCATAGACGAAACGACCGAAAAACAAACTAAAGCCTTCCTGCAAATGACAAACTTTTGTTCTTCCAATCACTAATGCTATTTTGAACCCTTTCTACAAGAATTTTGCAATCTTTGCAGAGGATAAGAAATCAAGGGGATTCCAAGGTATTTAATTGGTAGAATACCTGCTTGGAATGACATCATTTATAGAATAGAAGACTTGACATGGCTTGCCACATTACAAAAGAAGGTCGTGCTTTAAGGAATACTTAGAACAAGACCCGACACCTCTTTAAACTCTTGTAACGATTCCATAATAACCTTTGCAGAATTGAATTTACTACGAGCAAACAAGATCAAATCATCTGCAAAACATACATTTACAATCTTTTGCTTATGACAGTATTTATGGTATTGGAATTCCTAATTATCCAACACCTTTCGTTTAAGGATGAGCGTAATAATTTCCATCACCAATGTAAATAGATAAGGGGACATCAGATCGCCATTCCTTAACCCTCTTTTACCCTTGAAATAACCATGCAGCTCGCCATTTATACACAAAGAAAATGATGTCGAAGAGACACACGCCATGATCCAAGACACCATCGTTGTATGAAAACCAAAACCAATAAGGATTCCTTTTAAGAATCTCCAATCAACCGTGTCATAAGCCTTTTGAATATCAACTTTAAACGCATATCTAGGAGGGCCTTTATTCAAATGATAATTGTGCATTAACTCTTGCGTGAGTAATATGTTGTCTGATATACTCCTACCCGGAATAAAAGCCGATTGATTCTTACTAACCACATCATCCAAGCCTTCTTTCAACTGATTAGTAATAAATTTACTAATGCATTTATAAATAACGTTGCAACAAGAAATAGGACGGTAATCATTCATACGAGAAGGTATGGATACCTTAGGGATAAGAGCTAATATCGTATGATTCACTTCTTAAAGCAGCTTTCCATTTGAGAAGAAGTCTCGAACTTCGTTACAAACATCATTCCCAACAATATCCCACAATTTCTTGAAGAAAACCGAGGTATATCCATCGGGACATGGGGCTTTGTCATTCCCAGTATCGAACATGGCAACCTTTATCTCTTTGTTTTTTACCTCTCGAATCATATGGTCAGCTTTAGAAGAGATCAACTTCTTCGAGAAGAGGTGATGAGTGTCTGATAACGCCCAAATTATACATGTTTTCGGTGGCATTATTTGTATATATTTAATCATTTCTCGTAAACTTTTGATACTTAATAGCTTGAATTGCTTGCAGGTTCACTTGAAGATATCCCGAGGTAAAACACAACAAAGATCACGTACTTATACGCTAAGGAAAAAAACATACAAGAAAAGATAAAGAATCAAACCTAAAAGTGCAAATGTACGCCGCACTTACCAATTGTGCGCCGCATTTATCCTCAAGTCAAATGAATTAAAAGACTTAGTCAAATTCAGCATTAACTCCATAAGTACGCCGCACAAAGTATTTTGTGCGCCGCACTTCCTATCTAACATTGAAGAATAAATGAAGACATAAATACTACTGCATTAATACCCTAAGTATGCCGCACAAATTCTTTTGTGTGCCGTACTTCTCCAATAAACATTTAATTCCCTTTGCATTTAATCACCAAGTACGCCGCACAATTTACTTTGTGCGTCGCACTTTACCCCTTACTCTGCTTATAAATAGAGGACGAATTTCAATCCTTTTCACTCATCCTCTCATCCATTCTTCAACTAATACACACAATTATCCCCCTTATGAATTCCTAAACACTTTCCAACCATTCTCCAAGCATAAACACCATATCCTTTGAAGAATAAAGATTAAATCACCAAGAACAACGAAGAACATCATACTAGTTTAGTAAAAGAATGAAGTTTGTTATCGAATCAAGTTATGTTATGAACTTCTTAGCCATGAGAGGCTAAATCTCTCATGACTACTCGTTGATGTTATGATAATGAATAAGTGTTTGGTATGATCATGATCTCTTTAATCTCAAGCTTATGTCGCGACCTTATTATATCTTATCTTGTTGGTTTTTCTTATCAATCTTAGATTATATAATTATATCGGTATAGGTCGAAAGACCCGTTTTGATCTATGTGGTTTTAAATATTTGTCTATGGTCTTTATCGTTTGTGTCGAGAAATCCAGTTTCGTAAACTGATAAACAAAATAAGCTTTGATATAATAAGTTATTGGACTATTTGAGTGACACATTTGGTTTAGTCAACTAATTATAAGTCTTGAGTTAATCAAGTTAATTTGTGAAAACGTTTTCTGACGAGAAATCCTTTTCATAAGTTAAAGGTTCCATCTTCGAGGTCTTAATCATTTCCAACACTTATGAATTATTTTCAACCATCCGAGTAGTCATCTTTATTATCACTGGTAAAACAAAAGTTATTTTCAAAAACTGTTTAAGTCTATTTTCTCTTTGATTATTTGAACACCACTCAAATCCCTGTGGACGACCTGGTCTTACCTAAAAAGATTATACTACATACGTGGGTTATACTTTTACACATGTGTTTTCCTATAATAAAATTGGTATTTTCATTCATTATAAATTTAAAGCTTTTGAAACACATCAAAGTTTTTGGCGCCGTTGCCGGGGATTTTTAAGCTGTTCTGTAGTCAACTCTAGAAAATCACTTTAACTCCCCCTCTTTTTTCAAAAAAAATCGCCGTACAGTTTTCTGGAAAATTGACCCAGACAAATTCTCCCTTGGATGCATACACGTGCTTCTAATTTTAAACTTGTTGAACCATTAGCCGAACCTGAACGTACTCTGAATCGAAGACTTTGTCGACGAAACAGAAGTGTTCCTTACGATCAAAGAAACAATCCACTTCAACACCCGAGAATTGTCTATCCGCCAATTCTCAACATCAATTACTTCTGTCACTTTCTTGGTATTCTTCGAAATTACGATCCAATGGATGATGAACCCATGTGGGCTGCCGACCGTGTTGTCGCTCCGACTCCTGGTTCTGCAATCACTATTCCTGAAACCGCAAACGAATTTGCCATTAAAGGTACCCACTTGACCCTTGTTAAAGGAAACCAATTTGACGGTAGAACCAAAACTGATCCTCATAAACACATTTATGAATTCCTCATAATCTGCTATATGTTTAAATACAGAGATACCGAGAATGAAGCTGTCCGCCTGATGATGTTTCCCCTATCACTCACTGGAGAAGCAAAAACATGGATGGACGAACTCAACGAAGGAACTATTGAAACATGGGATGAACTTCGAACCGCTTTCATTAGCCGATTCTTTCCCCCAGCTCTTTTTGACCGACTCCTCGGAGAAATCCGTGCCTTTTCTCAACATGAAAACGAATCTCTAACCGATTCTTGGCTTCGTATGAAAGAAATGCTCAGAAATTGCCATGGTCACAATCTGTCCAAAGGCAATATTATCAAAATCTTTTATCATGGTCTAAACTAAATAACCCAAGAAGTTCTAAATGTCGCAGCTGGTGGTATTTTCCTCTATAAAACACTAAATCAAGCTTATCAGCTTCTCGAAGATAAAGTCTTACTCAAACTCGACTAGGCTAAAAATCAAAAAACCAAATCATCTCTTAAGAAAATTATTGCTTTCGCCGATGAAGGTAATAGTAATTCTGATACTGACAAAGATATGGCCCGAATGGATACCATGACCATCAAAATGGATGCTCAGTACAAAGAACTCCAATCTCGTGCTAAAAACCAACGCCCGACCTTGATGAAGATGACATGCCCATGTCTTGTGAAAAAAAGGCTAAATTCATGCAAACTTTCCGTAAGACTCGTTTTTACAATGATTACCGCGATCGAGACTCGAATCGCGATAATTGGCGTTCAAGCGGACAGAATGATTACAATCGAGACAATTACCGATCCAACACCAATGACAAATCCTATGATTTTCAAAAACAATTCAACGATTTCATGAAGTCTCACCAATCAACCAACGCTTTTGTCAAAGAAACATTCATGGACCTCAAAATCCAACTCGAAACAGTAGCCAAAAATCATCAAGCTTCAATTCAAAACCTCGAAACTAAGTTCGACAGACTCGCTGACAAGCAATCTGGTCGACCTTCTGGATCTCTTCCAAGCAACACTCAACCAAACCCACGAGGTAGCAACTCTAAAGCTTACCAACTACCGAAATCTCGTAATGAGCTTGTGAATGCCGTATTCACAAGAAGTGGTAAATCCTACGATCCACCAGATAACCCGAATGATCAACAAAACAATTCTGAAAACCCTATCAACTTCGATAGTGACGATGAAGACGATGAACCTACACCACAACCAAAAACTCAACCCACAAAACCAGTCAAAGAAACACCGTTACCAAAACCATACAAACCAAAAATTCCATATCCTCAACGCCTTAGAAAAGAAAAAATGGAGGCCCAATACGGAAAATTCCTTGACATGATCCGAGTCGTCCGAATCAACGACGTTTTAGCCAGAATGCCCAACTATGGCAAATTTCTCAAAGAACTCATAAGCAACAAGCATAAAATTGAACAAATTTTAGCCGCTTTCTTGAGCGATGAAAGTTCAGCAATGATCCAAAATAAAGTTCAACCCTAACTCGGAGACCCTGGAAGTTTCCTTATTCCATGCAATTTCAAAACTCTCTCCTGCAATGCTTTGGCCGATCTTGGTGCTAGCATTAACCTTATGCCATATTCCTTATATGAAAAAACTATCTCTCGAAACTCTTAAACCTACTAAAATGAGCGTAAGATTAGCCGACAGATCATTCCAATTACCTATGGAAATACTAAAAATATGCTCGTTGAAGTTGGTAAATTCACCTTTCCTGCCGATTTTGTTATTCTTGAAATGGAGAGAAGATAGCAAAGTTCCCCTCATCTTAGGACGACCATTTCTTCACACTGCTAATGCAGTTATTCGAGTTAAACAGAAACAACTCAATCTTGGAGTTGGAACTGAACGAATGATCTTTAATATCGACTATGCGATGAAACACTCTTACTCAAACGATGATACATGTTTTAGTATCGATGTCATCAATGAAATCTTAGAAGAAGATTTTGATGCTCTTCTAATTGAAGAAGCAAAATCCCCATTCCATCGAAGGAACAATGGTCTCGAAGAAGAAATCTTTTTCTGAATTCAATGAATTACATATAATGACTACCGATAAAATTAAAAAATCTAAATTCGATACAGAAGAACCACCATTCGAGAAAAGTACATCACCCCGGATATAAAATCAAAACCTCTCGGCGAAGAACCTTCCTACGATCGTAACTCAAAAAACCTCTTCCAGATAACTTGGAATATGTATTCCTGGAAGAACCATCTTTTCTTCCTGTAATCATATCATCTAAACTCTCTACTCAAAACAAAAGCAAACTTGTATATGTCCTTAAAAAAACACAAGCAAGCCTTTGCTTGGAGAATAACAGACATTCTTGGTATCTGCCCATCATTCTGTAAACATAAGATACAACTCCTGGATGACAAGAAACCAGTTGTCCAAAAACAAATAAGGTTAAATCCAAATATGCAAGAAGTTTTTAAGAAAGAAATCATGAAACTCTTGGATACCGGTATTATTTATCCGATTGCCGATAGTCCTTGGGTTAGTCCTATTCACTGTGTACCAAAGAAATGTGGTATTACAGTTGTCACCAACTAAAATGATGAACTGGTTTCGACAAGAACCGTGTGCGGGGGGGGGGGGGGTGGGGTGAGTGATGGGGGGGGGGGGGCAGGATAAGTAGGGGGAGGGGGGGTGGGGGCGTGGGAGGGGGAGAGCGGGGGGGGGGGGGTACAATGGGGGAGATGCAGACCGCTTTGATCACGGGCGCTGTGGGCGGGTTAGGAGGCAGTGGATTTAGAGGGGGGATGACGCGGGGGGGGGAAGGGAATTATATAGTGTTGGTTGAATTAGCATAGAGGGTTGGTGGGGGGGGACGGGTGGGGAGGTTGGGGGCATATGTGAATTGAGGGGTGTGGAATTGGGTTAATGTTATTAGATAAAAGAGTGGCACGGGGTGGAATGGTGGGAACTTACAAGTAGTAGGCGAAGAATTTCACTATGCTAGGCCCCAATTCATTCCAAAGATGCATGTTGGCAATCTTTCACGATATGATCGAAGAATCAGTTTAAGTATTCATGGACGATTTCTACGTCTTTAGAAACTCTTTCGAAAAATGCCTAAACAACCTCGATAAAATGCTCCAGCGTTGTAAAGATGCTCATCTTGTCCTTAATTGGGAAAAATGTCACTTTATGGTCAAAGAAGGAATTGTGCTTGGACATAAGGTGTCTGGCGCAGGACTTGAAGTCGACAAAGCAAAAATCAACGTAATCTCAAAACTTCCACCCCCTACTAATATCAAAGGTATTAGAAGCTTTCTTGTACATGCCAGTTTTTACCGACGTTTCATTAAAGATATCTCAAAAATTGCATGACCTCTAACTAAGCTGCTTGAAAAAGATACTCCATTTGAATTCGATGATGAATGTCAAAAAGCATTCGAGTTATTAAAAGAGAAACTCACGTGTGCTCCTGTGATTGTAAGCCCAAACTAGAATCTTCCGTTTGAACTTATGTGTGATGCAAGTGATTTCGCAGTTGGGGCTGTCTTAGATCAAAAAGATGGTAAAACTTTCACCCGATCTACTTCGCAAGCAAAACTCTCAATCCAGCTTAACAAAAATACACCGTAACCAAAAAAGAACTTATGGCTATAGTTTTTGCATTCGACAAATTCAGATCCTATCTTCTTCTATCAAAAAATATTGTTCACACTAATCATTCAGCTCTTAAACATCTGTTTAAGAAACAAGACGTAAAATCCCGTCTTATTCGATGGATTATACTCTTACAAGAATTTGACATAGAAATCAAGGATAGACAAGGTACAGAAAATGTAGCTGTCGATCACTTGTCCTGAATTGAAAATGAAGAAATAAGTGATGACAGTGAAGTGGATGACAACTTTCCTGGAGAAACCCTTATGGAAATTAACACCAGAGATGAACCATGGTTTGCAAACTACTTGGTAGCTGATATTATACCAAAAGGAATGACGTACCAACAAAAGAACAAATTCTTCTTAGACCTCAAACACTACATTTGTTTCGTAATCCATTCTCGTCAACCACCATGGGAGACGAGAATCTTATCCGCACTTTTGGAGATTACTCCAAACCTAGCCACGAGGGCTACAAGAATACCATTGAGCTCCCCGTAAGGAACAACATGGTGCCTCTTTGATCCGACACCATCTGGTTGGTGCAAAACGGATGCTAATTCCACAGACTTCGGTCTGAGGATCCAAACGAACACCTTAAGGATTTCTTAAAACTTGTGGACTCACTTGACCTTGACGGTGAAAATAGGGAAAGAATGCGCTTGCGTTTATTTCAATTTTCCCTTTGCGATCAAGCTAGCAATTGGCTTGAACGTCTTCCAGCAGGATCCATCACCATATGGGAGGATCTTACTACTCGTTTCCTTGCTCAATTATTTCCACCAGGAAGGACTGCAAAACTCCAAAACGATATCCTTATGTTTTCCTACCATTTCAGGAATGCCCAAAGCTCTAATCAGCGACCGCGGAACCGACTTCCGCAACAAAATAACGGAAAAGACAATGGAAAAGATATGGCAGTTAACCACCGTATCCTACATCATAACACCCTCACACTATGGTCACGTTTGAAAACACGAACAGATATCCTTAAAGAATTCTTGAAAAGACTGTTAAAGACAATCTTGCTATTTGGTTAAGAAAACTCGATGACGCTCTGTGGGCTTTCGGCACTGCTTACAAAACACTTACCGGTACCACACTCTACAAAATAATATATGGAAAAAACTGGCCATTTATCATTTAAAATTGAACACCGTGCATACTGGGCCTTGAATAATTTGCATATCCCTATCTCATCGCAGCTGGTGATAAACGAAATTTTTTCAGTACACGAGTTAGATGAATTCAGACATCAAGCCTATGAAAACTCTCGTCTATACAATGCAAGAACCAAAGTCTGCACGATAGAAAACAAAGATGAAAAAAGAATTCCAACACGTAAATAAGGGTTCTGACTTTCACTCAAAGTACAAATTCAAACAGCAAAAACTCCATGATCACGCTGGCTTATGACCATATGTAGTTAAAAAACAATATACGTCCTGAAAATGTTTTTACCTAATGGGAAAATCTGAAAGAACAATCATTGTTAATGGCCAACGACACAAACTAAATCATGAAGAAAAGATTATAATGACCGAAAAAAAAAAAAAATGGACCGGTCACTCCCTTCTTTCCCCCAAAGAATGACTCACCAAGTTTGAGTCAAGCTAACGACTCTCTCAAAAATTAAGCGCTTCTCGGGAGGCAACCCGTGCTTCACTTAAGTGTGGAAGTCCCTCCTCTATTCTTTCGCTCATATCCCTTATTTATTTTCTAATAACAAAATAAAGAAAACAACAAAAATATTTTCTTTTTTGTGTGTTTACTTTTATGCAAGTAATATAGCTTAAATATTTGGAAAATTATGAAGTATGCTCAAGGATAGCTCTCTCGCACTGACAATCTCTATGTACCCGGGAAAGTATCGTTTTCCCCTATTATTAATCTCATATTAACAGTTACACATTTGAAGGCAATAGTTCAACTTAAGTTGGAGGGGAGCCAAATAGACAAAATTAATCATATCCCTCCTTTTTGCCTCCAAAAATTTTCCACTAGAATACTTTCAAAAGAAAAAAAAATCTTAATACATATATGCTTTCAAAATTAAAAAAATGCTCTTAGTAAGGCAAATCCAACCGGATTGACACTATAGCTAGCACAACCCAGTCCACTAAATTGTGAGAAATATAAGCCTTAAAAAATATTCGGGTACCCACCTTTGGTACTCAAGATAATTGATGCCTTTAGCTTGTTCGAGTTAAGGAATGAGCAATCATATGCATCTATTCCATTGTTATGGATGTGTAATAAGTGGTTTTGTCGCTTTTTCTAAGCAATGGTAATAGGTGAAAATTTAATTTAGAGAGCCTGAAATTGATGAACTCTAAACTTGTGCTTGAACATCATTTACTAGACCAAAGCCTATCACATGTTATGAATCCTGAAGCTACTGTTCTTGCAAGCACTCCCTTTAGTGCTAAGTTGCTGAAATACCTAAGTGAAGAAGTCAATGTTGAAAAAAGAAGTTATGTGCCAAGCCATAGTAATATTAATATATATATATATATAGTAGTTCAAAAAAATAAAGGCTTAAGTTTTGGCACATGAAGATTTGTATATGCTATTATCCTGTATCAATATCAAGTTCCGCCCTTCAGTCAGGTTTATGTGTCAAGTACAAGCCTATGGTAGCTGTCTAGATTATGTCTGTGCAAATTAAGTGTCTTCACAATACATGAACCCTATATGAGTTAACATAGTGAATTCTATAAATCAAACACATTCCCTATTTGAGGTGCTTAGTCATATGGCAATGCCTGAAAAGTTAAACAATATGCAAACACTTGTAAAATCCAAATTTTATCCACGTCATGATAAATGATTTTATTTTCGCTTTGATTGCTTGAGGGAAAGCAACAGCTAAGTGTGGAGGGATTTGATAACGCCCAAATTATACATGTTTTCGGTGGCATTATTTGTATATATTTAATCATTTCTCGTGAACTTTTGATACTTAATAGCTTGAATTGCTTGCAGGTTCACTTGAAGATATCCCCGAGGTCAAACACAACAAAGATCACATACTTATACGCTAAGGAAAACAACATACAAGAAAAGATAAAGAATCAAGCCTAAAAGTGCAAATGTGCGTCGCACTTACCAATTGTGCGCCACACTTATCCTCAAGTCAAATGAATTAAAAGACTTAGTCAAATTCAGCATTAACTCCATAAGTACGCCGCATATAGTATTTTGTGCGCCGCACTTCCTATCTGACATTGAAGAATAAATGAAGACATAAATACTACTGCATTAATACCCCAAGTACGCCGCACAAATTCTTTTGTGCGCCGCACTTCTCCAATAAACATTTAATTCCCTTTGCATTTAATCACCAAGTACGCCGCATAATTTATTTTGTGCGCCGCACTTTACCCCTCACTCAACTCATAAATAGAGGACGAATTTCAATCCTTTTCATTCATCCTCTCATCCATTCTTTAACTAATACACACAATTACCCCCCCCCCCCCCTTATTAATTCCTAAACACTTTCCAACCATTCTCCAAGCATAAACACCATATCCTTTGAAGAATAAAGATCAAATCACCAAGAACGACGAAGAACATCATACTAGTTTAGTAAGAGAATATAGTTTGTTATCGAATCAAGTTATGTTATAGAAATCCTTAGGCCAGGAGAGTTATAAATCTCACATGAACTACTGGTGATGTAATGATAATAAATAATGTTTTGGGTATGAAATGATATTTTAAATTCACAAGCTTATGTCGCGACCCTATTATATCTTATCTTGTCGGTTTTGCTTATCAATCTTAGATTATATAATCATATCGGTATAGGTCGAAAGACCCGTTATGATTTATGTGGTTTTAAAGATTTGTCTATGGTCTTTAACGTCTGTGTCGAGAAATCCACTTTTGTAAACTGATAAACAAAATAAGCTTTGATATAATAAGTTACTGGACTATTTGAGTGACACATTTGGTTTAGTCAACTAATTATAAGTCTTGAGTTAATCAAGTTAATTTATGAAAACGTTTTCTGACGAGAAATCCTTTTTATAAGTTAAAGGTTCCATCTTCGAGGTCTTAATCATTTCCAACACTTATGAATTATTTTCAACCATCTGAGTAGTCATCTTTATTATCACTGGTAAAACAAAAGTTATTTTCAAAAACTGTTTAAGTCTATTTTCTCTCTGATTATTTGAACACCACTCAAATCCTTGTGGACGACCTGGTCTTACCTAAAAAGATTATACTACATACGTGGGTTATAATTTTACCCGTGTGTTTCCCTATAATAAAATTGGTATTTTCAGTCATTATAAATTTAAAGCTTTTGAAATACATCATTGTCTAAAGGAGTTGTATCCCCCTCAACCCCTAGAAAGCTGGTATAATGATCTACAAAGGCATGAGGAACATTTGGGCCTTCGTGTAATACATTGTCTAAATCCTTAACAACCTCTATCCAACCCCTACATATTCGAGACTTAACCATTTTATGAAAGTACGCAGAATTCGAATCACCAACATGAAGCCACTCCACTTTAGCTTTTTACCTTAAGAAACGCTCCTAGTCAAGGACCACTTCATTAAAAGATTTAAGATAAACAGCCTCCTCATCTCGTAATAACTTGGGTGAGGGATCTTAATCAAGTGCTTTTTGGACTTTATCTAACTCATGTCTTAGCGAAACAATGCATTCATGGAGGTTACTTTGTCTCATAACAAGCTTTCGAAGAGGTTTCTTTAAGAACTTCAACTTCTTGACGATTTTGAACATGTTATGCCTGCTAATATCCGTCTGCCATCCTTCCAAAACCAAAGGTTTTGTGGAAAACTAGAAGGGGGGTTGAATAGTTTACCACTTTTTAATTTGATGTATAGTTTGTTTATAAAAACTTAGATTCGACTTTATGTGATCTCAATATGTGCACAATATGAACAATACAAGTAAGTAAATAAATGACAAGTAAATATGAAAGACAAGAGATAAGAGTTAGAAAGATCAAACCACAACACAAGGATTTATAGTGGTTCGGTAACGAAGCACCTCTTCGCCCTACTCCACTCCCCGAGCACCAAACTCGAAAGTTCTCTTCACTATGTAAACAAACTCTCTTTAGGAGGAGAAAACCGTACACAACTTAGCTTACACCAATTTCCGACACTAAGCGAAATGTCGAGTTCTAATCCTAGCTAGAACCAATCTATCACAACTTTGGTTTACTAACCACACTACTTCACAACGATTCACAACTTTGCTTCACTTCACAACTTATCTTCACTTCACAACTTCTCTTAACTTCACAACTTCTCTTCACCAAGACACTACTACGATCACACCAATCTAACACTATTTACTATGATCACCACGATCTAACTATACTTTCAATGATCACCACAATCTAAATATTACACACAACTACACTACACACCTTCACAATATACACAAATGATTTACAAGATATGACACAACTTCACAACAACACAAACTAAACTATAATACTTCTTGACTTGATGATAAGAAGTATTTTTCTCTTGCATTTGAGGATTTAAGCTTGAATCACTTAGAAACAAAAGCTTAAGATTAAATGATCAAAAGATTATAGGAGATGTGTGGACTGATTTTAAACAGAAAAGAATGAGTGAAAAAGGTGAGAAAATCAGTGGGGAATAGTCTAGTATTTATAGGCAAACTGAGGAGTGTTTTTGTTTGGCTGGCCCCCTTAATTCATGTGCCGGCCCCCTTATAATTAAGGGGACCGCCCAGACTAGGACGCTCCCTTTTTTGTCTTTTCCAGAGGAGGTATTTTCTGGAACATTTCTAGCCGTTTTTAGGTAGAAAATTTGAATTCAAAATATTTATTATGAATAAAACATTTCTTTTAAATGTAGAAAATGTTTTGTAAAAGTTATAAAAATGTTTGTTTGAAGAATTTCTTAAATTCTTTTACGGCCATGGCGTATTCTTCGTCTTCACTTTTGGAGGTCGAGCTATCATCATCACTAGATTCCTTTTTAGCCTTCAACGCAAGATATCTACTTTGTTCTCTTTTGTCTTTGACCATTTCAGAATCTTTCTTAATTATTACTTCATAAACTTTCAAGTTTCCAATAAGTTCGTCAAGTGATAATGATGCCAAATCTTTTAACTCTTCAATAGCCGTAACTTTTGCGCACCATTTAGGATGAAGTGCCCTAAGAAATTTCCTAACATAATTCTTGCTAGAAAAACCTTCATCAAGTGCTTTTAAACTAGTAATAATAGTGTTAAATCTAGCAAAAGCATTATCTATCGATTCCTCTTCCGGAATCATAAATTGTTCATATTGTTGAACAAGAACTATTTTGTTATCTTTGACTTGACTATTACCTTGGTGAGTGATTAACAAAGTATCCTAAATTTCTTTTGCGGTTTTACACATAAAAATTCTTTCGTATTCTTTACGTGGCAAAGCATTATAAATCACCATTTTAGCTTCATTATTTTTAGCAAGTTTCTTTTTAAGATCATCGTTTTGTTTATCAAATGGTACAATTTCATCCTTTTTAGTTTCGGGATTATTTTGAATAGGAGGAAAATCACCATAGGTAATAACATGCCAAAGATCTAGATCTTTTGATTTCACATAAGTTTCGAATCTATTTTTCCAATAAATAAATCCATCACTTTCAAATAGTGGTGGTCTTTGCATAGATTGCCCTTCTAAATATTTTTCCGATTCCATAGATCGATTCAAGTTTTAAAATACAATTTATTTTAAAAATCTTGTTTGACGTGGCTTCTGATACCAATTGTGGAAAACTAGAAGGGGGGTTGAATAGTTTACCGCTTTTTAAATTAATGTTATGTTTGTTTATAAAAACTTAGATTCGACTTTATGTGATCTCAATATGTGCACAATATGAACAATACAAGTAAGTAAATAAATGACAAGTAAATATGAAAGACAAGAGATAAGAGTTAGAAAGATCAAACCACAACACAAGGATTTATAGTGGTTCGGTAACGAAGCACCTCTTCGCCTTACTCCACTCCCCGAGCACAAAACTCGAGAGTTCTCTTCACTATGTCAACAAACTCCCTTTAGGCGGATAAAACCGTACACAACTTAGCTTACACCAATTTCTGACACTAAGCGAATGTCGAGTTCTAATCCTAGCTAGAACCAATCTATCACGACTTTGGTTTACTAACCACACTACTTCACAACGATTCACAACTTTGCTTCACTTCACAACTTCTCTTCACTTCACAACTTCTCTTCACCAAGACACTACTGCGATCACACCAATCTAACACTACTTACTATGATCACCACGATCTAACTATACTTTCAATGATCATCACAATCTAAATATTACACACAACTACACTACACACCTTCACAATATACACAAATGATTTACAAGATATGACACAACTTCACAACAACACAAACTAAACTATAATACTTCTTGACTTGATGATAAGAAGTATTCTTCTCTTGCACTTGAGGATTTAAGCTTGAATCACTTAGAAACAAAAGCTTAAGATTAAATGATCAAAGGATTGTAGGAGATGTGTGAACTGATTTTAAACAGAAAAGAATGAGTGCAAAAGGTGAGAAAATCAGTAGGGAACAGTCTAGTATTTATATGCAAACTGAGGAGCGTTTTTGTCTGGCCGGCCCCCTTAATTCATGTGTCGGCCCCCTTATAATTAAGGGGACCGCCCAGACTAGGACGCTCCCTTTTTTGTCTTTTCCAGTGGAGGTGTTTTCTGGAATATTTCTAGCCGTTTTTAGGTAGAAAACATTTTTTAATGTAGAAAATATTTTGTAAAAGTTATAAAAATGTTTGTAACATTTTATAAAAAAGTGTGAGGTTAAATAAAAATTCCTTTGATCATAAAATGCATTAAGCATTTATTTATTCATACCTTTAAGTGATTTAATTTTTGAAATAAAAATGTACTACTAATTACTTGTTTACTTTTGATTTTACATTGAACGTTTTTACATTTTGTGATTATCAAAACGTATAGAGGCCGAAAAATATTAATAACGTTTTTAGGCATTATTTCTATCAACAAGTTTGAAATCAGGTTTGTGAACAATAAAGTTTGAAAATTTAAAGGGTTTTGGCTTGGTTTTCGAGACTTGTTTTAGTTTAAGAACAGCTGGTGACCACTTGGTTTTCGAGACTTGTTTTATCTTAAGAACAGCTTGGTTTTCTTGACAATTTTCTTTAGTTAGACATGCCAATGGTGACCACTTGTTCAAAATGATTGGAACGTTGCGTACCATCCATGGGCCGTTTTCAAGGACATCGTTCACCCCCTTCTTTGTTGAGAATTTAAAGAAATAGAATCCTTTGGCATTCATCACGATCTTTTGAATTCCATACTTGCCCCAAGCATTGAAGACATAATTCTCGACCACTGGAAACACAACTCTTTTACCAATAAAGTACCCATACAAAAATTTATTCATCCTATCATTGACTTTCATAACAGATGATACCGGTATCTTTAATTCAAAATCATTTGATTCCAGGTTCTGTAATTCCAGTTTTTGAAAATTTACCTTTGTTTGAACCTTGTCAGTTGTAACAGCATTAGCAAAGGACACACGTTTACCTTCCCCATCAGCCCTCGATGACTCTTGAACCATATGGAGCAAATCAGTATTAGTATTACCATCTTGACCTTCCATACTCGTCATCTTATCAGTAAAGCTAGTCAATAGCGAACTTATATTATCCTCTCCCAACCCCTCCTCCATCAACACACAATTCAGTAAACAAAAAAAGATACGAAGAGCAAACCCTAATCTTCAAGGTAACAAAACCCTAATCATCGATTGGGGTTTTTTTATAGCAGTAGAGGCACTTAAAAACACCAACAATAAATGATGATTGAATTAATTGAAAGGTCAATTAAGGCAAAATAACCCTAACCGACCAGTAATTAATCTTATGATGTAGATCTATTATGTGCAAAGAAGGTGTTTAGTTTGGCATATCTTTACTCGAGAAACTTACTTTGCATTGATTTGCATACATAACATTGTTTAGCTTCGGTCTCATGAGCTTAGCGCAATCGTAATTACTTTTTTGTGATATTATATGTGTTACAATAGTCATACCCTTTAAATCTTGCGGTCTACACTACTATTTAATTAAACTTATGAACTCACCAACTTTATGTTGACATTTTAAGCATGTATTCTCATGTGCTTAATCCTGTAAGGATACCTATGAAGTGCATTGGAGTCCTCATTCATCATGGTTGCATTCATGGAATTTTTATCTTAATACTCGTTGATGTTATGAAACTTATCTTTTGCTTCCGCTGTGACTTTGAATACTTTAATCTATGTAAAACCTTATTTCTTTTAAATTAATTCAACGATGTATTTTCTAAAACGTCAATTTAGTAGTCGTTCTCTTGTATCTTGTGCTTGCGTATTATGAAGTCACCACCCCCGGTTACTGTTCCGATGCAATATATTTTGGGGGTGTAACATAATAAATACCTCGATACTCTTTCATTTTTATTTAGAATTTCAAACACAATTTTTTATCTCTCTACTACTTTATAAAGCATTTGAGACTTTTAAAAATAGAAGTCTTAAAAGTTTAAGAACACAAAACATTTCTTTAATAAGAAAATAACAAAGTAACATTTCTTTAAAAAAAATTGAGACCAAAAATTAGTCAATGTTGTAACATCTTGGAGAACAATGAAATGTAACATCTCGAAAAATAAATATCTATCAATTCTAAAATGTAACATTCACCAAACTGTAACGGCTAAATGCAATAATGCTCGAGAATGAAAATGCTAAAAAACAGAAACCGTAAAATTCTCTATAAAAGCATGGCATACAGGCTAGCGAGTTTGACCATTTGAATTTTATGATTGTTAGGACGCTTATTTTACATGTTTCTCACAAGTGAAGTTTTTTTACTTGAAGTTTGCTACATTGGTACACTTTGTTTCTAAAAGGTACGACTCTTTATAGTTTTTGCTTTAGATTCTGTGATATTTTTGTGTGACTTTATTCAAAGTTTAGTTAGCTAATATAGTTCTGGATTTTTTTTATTGTAGAACACTAGAGAAACTGCACATGCTCTACGCGGGATGCCTTTGATCAAGGCTAAAAGATACTTAGAGGATGTTCTTGCACATAAACAAGCCATTCCGTACACACGTTTTTGTCGTGGAGTTGGACGTACTAGCTGGACAAGCGAATAATCGCCATTCAAATGGACAAGGACGTTGGCTTGATATGTATGCTAAATTTATTCTTGATTTCTCAATAATGCCGATATTGACGCTGAGGTAATGTTTTAGATTTGCGTATCATTCATTTTGTTCATGATATAGATTCCATTTTTCTAATGTTTTGTTCATCATTCGATTAATTATATTTGTAGGTTAAAGGGTTGGATGTGGATACTCTTCGCATCCAGGTGAACCAGATACACAAACAAAGACGTCGTACATCTCGTGCTCACAGAAGAATTAACCGTAAGTGTTCTTACCCCTTAATATATTGCATCTTCACTTAATTGAGTACATGTGATTAAAGGTAGCAAAACTTACTTTTTTATCGGTTAATTTGAAATGTGTTTGTGCAGCCGGAGACTCAAACTGATTCAAGCGTGAAGCTGCAAATCATAACTTTGCCCAGTATTAGATCAGTACCAGAAAGGTTTAATTTGTGTCTTCTTATGACATTTGGAAAACTTGTTATTCTATGTTTAAGGTTATGATCTCATATTTTCATGTTCACCTTATGAAATTATTACTTTTGTATCTTTATTAATACACTTTTATGAAATTATCTTATAGGTTGCATTTCAGTGCATTCATAAAGCTAACATGAATGCAAATAATATATAACGGTTATTACTTATGGAAAACAAATGTCTAAATATCCTAACAATATTATGGATTCCATTTTGCTAATGTTTTGTTAAGATGTTACATTTCTACTACTTTATAAATCATTTGGGACTTTTAAAAATAGAAGTTTAAGAACACAAAACATTTTTTTAATAGAAAAATAACAAAGTAACATTTCTTTAAAAAATTAAGACAAAATGTAACATCTTGGAGAACAATGAAATGTAACATCTTGAAAAATAAATATATATCAATAAAAAACTAACCTTGCTTGTCCCTTGTAATGTTCTAGCTTCTTGCTAGTGGTTTTTCTTTATAAATTCGCGTTCAAAAAAAGAAAAAACATTCCCCTCTCAAACTGTAACGGTAATGCAATAAGTGCTCGAGAATGCAAATGCTAAATACTGAAACCGTAAGACTTCTCTATAAACAGCATGCACTACAAGGCTATGCGAGTTTGACCATTTGAATTGTTATGATTGTTAGGACGCATATTCTGACTGTTTTCACAAGTGGAATTGTTCTTTTACTTTGAAGTTTGCTACGATTGGATACTACTGTGTTTCGCTAAAGGTACGAGTTTTCTTTATAGTTTTAGCTTTAGATCTCTGTGATATTTTGTTGACTCTTATTCAAAGTTTTAGTTAGTCTTAATATTAGTCTTCTGGCTGTTTTTTATTGGCTAGAACACTAGATAGAATGCACTTCGCTACATACGCGGGATGCCGCTTTGCCTCATGGCTAAAGAGATACGTTAGAGGATGTTCTTTGCACATAAACAAGCATTCCGTACACACGTTTGTTGTCGTGCGTTGAGATCGTACTAGGCTGGAAAGGCCAGTAATCGCCTACATTCAAGACATGGGCACTAAGGTCGTTGGCTTGTAGTAGGTACTGCTAAAGATTTATCTTGATTTCTCAATAGTTGCCGATACTTGACGCTGGTAATGTTTGATTTGCCGTATCGATTCATTTTGTTCGATGATATAGATTCCATTTTTTCTAATGTGTTTTGTGTATGTCGATTTAATTATATTTGTAGGTCAAGGGTTGGATGTGGATTGTACTTTCGCAATCAGGTGAACCCAGATACACTAAACAAAAGACGTCGTACATTTTTTTTTTTTCGTGCTCACAGAAGAATTAACCGTAAGTGTTCTTACCCCTTAATATATAGCATCTTCACTTCATTGAGTACATGTGATTAAAGGTAGCAAAACTTACTTTTTGACCGGTTAATTTGAAATGTGTTTGTGCAGCCGAGACTCCGCAAATGATTCAGCGTGAGAGGCTGCAAATCATAACTTTGACCAGTTATTCATGATCTAGTACCGAGAAAGGTTTAATTTGTGTCTTCTTATTACATTGTGGTAAAATTGGATAGTTCGCTATGTTTAAGGTTATGATCTCATATTTCTGTTCACTCCGTTAGGAAATTTATGACTTTTGTAATCTTTATTAATACACTTTTATGAAATTATCTTATAGGTTGCATTTCAGTGCATTCATAAAGCTAACATGAACGCAAATAATATATAACGGTTATTACTTATGGAAAACAAATGTCTAAATATCCTAACAATATTATGGATTCCATTTTGCTAATGTTTTGTTAAGATGTTACATTTCTACTACTTTATAAAGTATTTGGGACTTTTAAAAATAGAAGTCTTAAAAAGTTTAAGAACACAAAACATTTTTTTAATAGAAAAATAACAAAGTAACATTTCGTTAAAAAATTAAGACAAAATTAGTCAATGTTGTAACATCTTGGAGAACAATTAAATGTAACATATAAATATCTATCAATTCTAAAATGTAACATTCACCAAATTGTAACGGCTAAATGCATCCCATTTATCATCATATAACCTCAAAACTTGTAACGGTTATATTAATGATAAATAAGTGATGATAAATAAGTGATGATAAATAAGTGATTTAATGAGAAAAATGTGTAACCATATACATTAAAATGTAAACCAACTGGGCTAACTCAGTTGGCCACCAAGATTCCTTAGGGGCTTGAGGAGGGGATGTTTGGCTAGGGGAGGTCTCGAGTTCGAGTCCCACCCGGGACTTTTACCCTTTCAGGCGGAATAGGAGGAAGTACAGGCGGGTTCAGGATACAGCATACTGCCCAATTGAATGTCATTGCTGGACCTGAACCACTAACAACTAACAAGCCGTTCTAAAAAAATGTAAGTTATAAATTCTTAATATAAAAATTTTATGGTTTATGAAAGAATCAAAAAGCTACAACACAAACTAATCATATTTCACACACCATAGATTCAGCCATCCAAGATTCTTCCGGCCCTTGAACCTCGTCCAGTCCCTCGCCAGAAAATTTAATTATACAGGAACCCGTCCCCGCAACATGCGAGTGCCCGTCTATTCGAACTTATGTTTCAAAGATGCTACTTATGTTCCCTTCTTTCGTTTGGACCTTACGTTTATTTGGATATGAAATACTTTGCATTGTTATTGTTTTAAGTTATTTAAGTTTAAATTATCATTCATTTGTGCAGTTGTTATTAAAAAAAGTTTAGCCGAATAACATTTGTTCGCCGCAAAATATAGTCACAGGGTACCCGCCGTCACATTGCGCAGGTACCCTGCTAGTATACTATAATCTTCTCAACTCAACCGACGCATTGTTATCATATTAACAGGATAAGAAGAATCATGTATTGTTGCATCATTTGTATAACATGATTTTGAAAGATCAAAAGTTTGACATAAGTGAATTCAACTTGTTTGTTAGTTCGCAACCAAATATATTACGTACTTGGGTCGAAAGATGTGAAATTCAACAGATGAAGGCAAAAAAATTACGTGATCGACAAATTTACGAAAGCCTTCAACAAAATCTTATAGAGCATCTATGACAACGATATTAACAACAAAACTAGTTATTTAAAATTTGATGTATTTTTTATTTTCCGTATATTTTTAGAAAAAAAATTAGTATTATTTTTAATTTTCATATGTTTTTTTTAATTGTAATTTGTGTTTTTATATAAATGAATGAAATAGTATTGTATAAAAAAGGAAAAGATAGAAAAAATAGTGAGTTCGTAAGTTGAGTGCAAGTTACTGAGAAATGTGTTTTTAGATGTGTTACTTGGTTGCAAGTTAAGTGGGAAAAGCTGATGTAGTAGTTACTGTACAAGTTAATGCAACGAGTGCTCTTTTAAAAGACACCATTTTTTCTATTATTCTAAGAAATTCACTTTTCTTACCAAAAAGAAATGGACCCACACCTATGGCGCACATATTAAAACATTTAACTGATGTTCCCGAATCAACAAAAACCAACAAAACTGAAGTCGCCAAACTCTTGTTATCTTTTTTCTAAATAACTCAATGTTCGAAATAACCATAACTAGATCTTCACTCGTCATCTGAATCTTCATCATCATTAGCTCCGGCAGCAGCATTTAAAGCATTCAACCTCTCAATAAGCTTTTGCCTCCTCTGATCGTAAGTCAACTTCTTGAGGTTGTACCTAACCCAATAAACACAACCACCATTATTAGATCACGATCACAATGTATTCACTATTTAGTCGTCACATAACATCTGGAAACCTTTCAGCTTGTATTAAGATGTGATTTAGAAATTGATTTTAACAGGTATGGTTCACGTCAAAAAAAATAAAAAATTTACAATGTTTTTTCATCGGAATCGGAAATAGCACTTCACAGATTTCCAGCAGACAAGCACTGTCAATCTACCATCCCATACGACACATTTACTAGCTATTCGTGTTTAAAACATATTAAGCAGTTAGAACTAAAACTTAACCCAATGGACCTACTTAACCATATATGAGTACAGATCATTGCACCTCCAACGTGTCATTTTATTCAGCACAAGCCTCAATAATAACAAACAAAAATAATAACTGTTACCTCTTGTGTTCCGTGGGTGGCTGCCTCACAGTTTTCTCTGGGTTAGGATTAGCACGGATAGCCGCATGCACCTTTTTGTAAACTTCCTCAATGCTGTCTGGTTCAACCCCAGCCTTAATGTACTCAGAAAAGTGAGTCTGATACTTCTCTGGTTCATCTTCCATTAAAGTCTGCATCCATATAAACAGCACTATTTAGTTATAGAGCAGACACTAATATACTTTATTTTAGATTTAGTCATACGACTTTTCTAATAAAGATTTTGTTGACATACCCTCATGTAGGAAGCAACGTGCCCACCATAAATGTACTTGCGGTGAACCTCAGCATCAAGTTGCTTCCCATCCTTGCTGTATCCAGCAAACCTCTTCTCACTGTGAGGAATGTCAATTCCACCATCAAGTGCTCCCTGAGACATTCAAAATGTAAAGCCACATTAGACAAGAGGGCCAGGAAACAAGTTCGAGTTTGAGCAATGAACATTTAACATGTGTCAAAATAGGCTGGTTTATTTTGACCCACCAACATTTTTGTTAGATTTCATGATATTTATACAAAAATGTTGTGCATTGAATAAACATCAGTCAGTTCGCAGATTTAAACCACTTGAAACTACTTTTTGAGCTTTACACGTTCAAACAATTTTAAATTTTATAATAACCTATTTCTAAGCACTTGGGTAAAGTTATCACCTCGTAATACATTTTATTCCAAGGGTAAATTTGTAAAAAAATTTATGAAAAAAATAATAATAAGTAAAACACCTCTTTAAGACATTCTAGAACATGATCGTAAAAAGAACATGCACAGAAGGACAGCCATGTACCTTGAGGGCACCAAAAACACGGTTCCCAGTGGTTGTGCGGAGAAGACCAGCATCTAGAAGAGCACGGAATGGTCTACGGCTCTCTGCAGGTTCAACTGAGAAATCTTCTCCTGTGGCCTGTAAATAAAATCACTTGAATGACAATTTGATCCATTTAACAAAGTGCAATAGACGTGGTAAACTCATTTTACATACCTCAACATTTCCCTGATACTCCTCGTCCATCTCAAGCTTCTTCAAAACTCGACGAGCCAACAGAAGTCCAGTACAATACGCTTGAGGTCAAAAATCAAAAGTCAGTCTATTTTCCACCACATCAAACCAAACTGAATGACGGGGGCAAAAATACCTGCAGCGTAATTTGTAAGTCCAACTTTAAGTCCATACTGAGGAAGTTCATGAGCATAAGCAGATGCAAGGATCATATCACCAGCAATGCTAGCAGATACAATTTGTGCAATTATATCCTTGTTGGTCTATCACAATCGTCAAGGAAATTCTTGAAGTAAACTATTTTAAACATAAAGTTGAAGTAAATGTTTTTTGACAAATTAACTTGGTAAATCGAACCCAATAAGCACCTTCTATGTGCTTAACTGGACCAATCCTATGAACAGTTGGACCTCTAAAACAACATTAAATGCACAACACAAAAATAGTCAAAAAAATAAATAAGGATACAAATCGCACAACATAGCGGTACTTGGGAGTGTTGTACTTGTTCTTGTCCTGGTTAATCAGACGGATCCTTGCACGATAATCAGTCTTACCCTCTGCATCAATATAAGGAAGTTAAATACAATTTGATAATGATACATGAAACAAAGCAAAAAATAACTAAGATAATCATACCTCTCCTTCGCTTGAATTTGACTTGAAACCTCTTGAAGTAAGACCTCGACTTCTGAGATTTGACAAACACCTTTAAGAAAAAGAGCACAAGCAAAAAGAATTAGCTATGCAAATCGGAGAGGTATATCGTTAGGCTTCTGTCGAACAAACAATTAATCAAATACAAATCATAATATGATAATAAACAAATACACAACTAGTTTCTAAACTCCTAATGCCTGCAAAGTGTGAACTAGTTGCAACAAAGTAACTATGCAATTATTACAAGAACAGCCAAAATTAAACTACCAGTTGTTTAAATCAATGTCAGATTTATAAGACATGATTATCAAAATCAGAGTGATTTCAACTTAAATAAACCAAAATGTCATAATCAGTTTAAGGGTGTTTGAATAAGCTTATTTCCCCGGCTTATTTGAAACTGGAAAAGCTCAAAATCCTAATTTTTTCTGCTTATGAGCTTATCAAGTTGAGCTTATGAACCAAGATCAGCCTTAACCGCAAGTTCAAACCACATAAGCAATAAAAAGTGAGTTTATGCGCTTTTTTCAATTTCAAATAAGCTGATAAGCCAAAAAATAAGCTACTCAAACACCCCCTTAATCAAAAACTCAAACCCTATTCTTACCACTATTATTATTATTCACCCTATACATTTATTTAACTCACCATATATATATATATATATATATATATATATATATATATATATATATATATATATATATATATATATATATATATAAACACTAAAATAAACAATCAAACAGTAAATAAACAGAAATGAGAATGTTTACCATGACTGATTTTCGGTGAGTGACTGGTTAGGGAGGCAGAGAAGAAAAATGGATATGAAGGATGAAGAGTATAAACCTTAAAAAGGGTTTCAGATCAACGGCTGAGATTGGTTTATGTTATTGTGTTTTGTTTTTAGGGTTTTTGTTTGGTTTGGTTGATGTGCTGTTTGAGACCTTGGAGTACTGTTATGTGTTATGTACAGTCCCTGATCTTTCATACTTTATTGTAGTAGACACATGTTTTTTTTGTAGTAATGGTTTTTGATCTATTGGCCGACTAGTCTACGGGGTTTGATTATATCGTCACACACACTTAAACCAAATAAAGCTCTCTCATCCATCCCCATCCCCGGCCCCATACCCGACGGGGATAAAAATTTCAATCCCATCCCCGTCCCCATCGGGGACAGGGATCCCCATCGGGGAATCGGGGATTTTTTTCGCATGTATAATCAAGTCTTTTGTAATTATCTTACTTCAAATATTTTTACACTTAGCTACCGTAACATCCAACAAAGTATAATAAGCATTAAAATAGAATATACGAATTAAGAAATTAAAGATACATAACTTCATAAATCATTTTGCATACTTCGTACATGCATCAAGAATTCAAAATCAAAACAAAAGTACAAGTCTCATATAAGTGATTAGCATTAGCAGTTGTGTTTTGAGAGGCTAAGGTTTTTATTTTTGATTTATATATGATAGTTAGAACCAAATAAGATGAAAAGTTTGGTATGAAATAATATCAAATAAATTATTGGGCCTATAATATAAGTGATATTTAAACTTAATACTTTTCGGGTATGGGTTCGGGTACAGGTACGGGTATCAAGAGGTATTACCATCCCCGCCCCCATCCCCGTTTTTAATATCGGGGATTCCCCATCCCCGTCCCCATCCCCGGTCAATTCGGGGATTCCCCGGTCAAAACGGGTTCGAATATCGGGTCCCCATCGGGTACGGGTTTTATTGCCATCTCTATCTATTGGCCGACTAATCTACGGGGTTTGATTATATCGTCACACACACTTAAACCAAATAAAGCTCTCTCTTTTCAGGAAGTTGACATGATCACTCCAAGCCCGGTTTGTAGGCTTGGAGTTCATTAGGGTTTTAGGTTATGTGCCTTATAAATAGTCGATCAATAAAACATAATACCTACGGGGTTTATTATTGTCTAACATGGTATCGGAGCAGGTCTGATCCTAAGACCGAGGTGACTATGTTGAGCCGCCTCCCTTACGCCACCCCGTCAAACCCTAGTTATCACATTTTTTTCGTTTTCAGGTGGAGAATACATTGGTTTATTCTCCGGTAGGATACTTTGGTTTATCCTGGTTCGGGATACTTTGGTTTATCCCGTATAAAAAAAAGGATACTTTGGGTTATCTGCAAAAAGAGATACTTTGGGTTATCCCGTATAAAAAAGAGAGGATACTTTAGGTTATCCAGGTTTATCAGTTCATGACTTTCAAGTTTGAAGATTTGTTGGCGGATTTCTTCAACAACAATATGTTTGGGTTAATGCTTTTGCTTTCGTTGCATGTTTATGCTTGTTGCTGTCGGAAGATCAGTCTCCGCTTGCTGTCGAATGTCTTCATCAACAATTTGTTATTGCTTTAATGTTTTTAGTTTTTAATCCAATCCAAGCTTTCGCGATTTCGCCGCTCGGATTACGAGGGAGTATTAGATGATATATTAGTAGGCCCAAGCCCAGTTTGTGGGCTTGAAGTTCATTAGGGTTTTAAGTTATGCGCCTTATAAATAGTCGATCAATAAAACATAATATCTACGAGGTTTATTATTGTCTAACAATAACATATCACACATGTGTTATAAATGTTTCATATAAAACTTGAACCATAATCGTTTGGTGAAAAATATTCTCACACTACATGAGAGTACAGCAAGACATGCTTTTGGTAGACATATTCGTAAAATCAAAAATGAAAAATCACTTCTATCACGATTATTTTTATAACAAGAATGAATTAAGTTATGAGGTCATTTTTTTAACATTTGTAATATTTCAAACTATTTTACTGCATATATTTGAGTTTCTCGTGTTCAGTAAGTTGTTTTGTCATCATGGCGCAAGGTAATCAGAATGAAACCATGTTAAGAGCACCGGGAGTGGTGTTGCCAAACTTTTGGTGTCAAACTTAAAAAGTGGTGTCACGTCAGCAAAAAGGAGTTTGGCACCAGAAATGTTATGGCACCAGAATTCAGGGCATTGGTTTGGCACCAGAATTCTGGTGCCATAGCATTTTTTTATTATTTTTTTTTCATATTTATTTAAAATACACTTAATAATATAACTAAAAATAAAATTCATTGAAATTAAAAACATTACATTAAAAAAAACAATACATTAAAAAAAATACATAAAATAAAAAATAATAATTTGGTTAGTTGGGATTGAGATTCATTTTTTTGAGTGAAAAAATGGAGAAATAAATAAATGTGTGTTATAAAATGTATTGAAGGTGTGTGTGAAGTATGAAATAAAAATGGGTATTTATAGGATTTTTAAAGGGGTAAAATTATGGTTTTGTGGGTATTTTTTTGAAAATCCGCTTCCCCCAACGGCTCTCAAAGGATAGTTTTAAAAAAAAATAAGGTTTCGCGTGGGCTGTTAGCCATGGCGCGAGAAGTCTTGACGCGAACCACGGAGTGGTGCGCCGTGGCCTTTTCTCGCGCCAAAGCTTGGCACCAAGCTACCAGCCGACCACTCCCTCCGCTCTAAGAATACATGATTAGAGTGTGATCGAGCTATATCTATATTTAGTATGATCACGCACCCTTTTTACTAATCATAAACACACATACTTCTTCATTTACTTTGTGTTATTGTGTTAGTTGTCAATGAATTAATTCATATTTCTAAACGTTTTAAGTTTTGTATGCCATAAAAAAAAGAACGTTACATTCTAAAATTGTTATAATATGATTTGATTGCAACACAACCATGGGGCTGATAAATTTTAGGTACATAACCATTCATCGTTCAAAAGATACATAAACTCTATACCATTATAACCGACAAAAAACACAAAAATTAAAAGAAACACAATTATTACTGGGTTTTCTCTTTTATTTTTAGAGAATGACAGTTTTATTCTTAACCAATTAATTAATGGTTTCTCTAAACTTTGTAATATTCATTTAAAGTAGGGGTAATTCGGCAAACCCAATTAAGCTTTCATATCTAATTTAGTAATGAACAATTAATTAGGACAACTAAAAAAGAAACATAGATTATTAGTTATAATTGAAGTAGTATAAGCGAACACCAAACTTCCAGGCTAGGCCGTGAGATGTTTTTCTTAAAATTTTGGGGGTTTAAGCAATTAATGTTGTATAAATGCTGGTTTATACAGTTTAATTTTTCAGTGTTACTTTTGGGCCTTGCATCAAGCCATATGTAAAGGATAATACACTTCAGTCGGTTAGTACATGACGTTTTTATTTTTGTCCTTATTAAAAAATGTTTTCTGGTTCATATTTATTTGTTTTTAAAGGGGAAAATCTGATTTCAAATATATATTTGAATAAAATATTTTTTTAATTACAAAAATATTTTGTCTAATATATTTTTGAAAAAAAGTTTTGTTACATTTGTAAAAACGTAAAGTTTAAGACAAAAAAATATTACTTTGATCATTTAGCACGTTAATTATTTGTGTGTTCATACCTTAAGTGGTTTACGTCGAAATGGAATTTTGCTACTATTAACTTGTTTACGTTTAATTTTACGTAGAATGTTTTTACATTTTGTGATTATCAAAACGTGGAGAAGTCGAAAAATATAAATAACGTTTGTATTAACAGAATGAAGGAAAAATTATTTGGTTTAAAAATGTTAGAAAAATCAGTTTTTTAATTGTAACTCGGTAAAAAAAATATCTTAAAAATGTAGAAAAATTAGTTCGTATTATCAATTAATTACAAAACTTTTAAAAGATGTTTTAAAATATGTTAAATAATGAGCCTTAACGGACGTTATTGAACAAGGATGAACCGTGTTACAATACTTCGTTACAAAGATAAACTGTGCAATTGTAACCGGTTAATCCGGTAACCCAACATGTCATATTACGTACATTGTCTAAAATTTGAATGTATTTTAGCGATACTAGTAATTAGGGGTGAGCACGGTCCGAGGACCGGACCGGACCGAGTGTCACACCCCCAGACGGGGCCTGGACGAAATACGTGTCCGGAGGCGTGACGTCATCATATTTCGAACACAAGGCACGAGAGAACGACCACTAATGGACGTTTTGAAAATCATAACTCGTTGCATTGTTTAAAGATAATTAAGTTTTACAATATTCAAAGGAAATTAAACATTTGCGGAAGCGTAAGTAAAATTTAGCGGAAGCATAAATTGGTTTTCAAAAGACAACGAGTATGAATGAGAAATAAAATCTTGATAATGGTTATCATATTGCACGTAGACTCCACATAGCACGTCAAGAAGTCCAAAGCTAATCACCTGAGAAAAACATGCTAAAAACGGTCAACATAAAGTTGAGTGAATTCATAGGTTTAAATAAAACATTTATGAGGTTCAAAAACGTTTGGCGAATACTGCTTTACTCACAGTGTTATGAAAAGTACTTAGTAATTGGAAATGTTCAACCAAAGCAGGGTGGACCGCAAGTTATAAAACGTATGTAAATACTATAACAGATACAATATCAAACAAAAGTATCTACTGACGCACTAAGCTCCTGAAACCGAAACTTAATAATGAAAGTGGCATATCATCTCATCCCACAATTTATAATGGAAGTGGCATATCATCTCATCCCATTTTTAATGAATGTGGCATATCATCTCATCCCACATTTAATGAATGTGGCATATCATCTCATCCCACATTTAATGAATGTGGCATATCACCTCATCCCACATTTAATAATGAAAGTGGCATATCATCTCATCCCACTTTTAATAATGAAAGTGGCATATATATCATCCCCACTTTTAATAATTTGGTTTGCAGCAACAACTTAGGCCACACAAAAAGGGAAAGGTTAAATCAAAATCCTGTGTCCTAGTAAAAGATGAGTATGTAAACAAATGTTGGTAGTCCATCATGTAATGGGTTTGTAATCAAAGTATATGAGTTTGAAATTCAATGACGTAAACGTTGTTCTGTAAACAAGCATGTTTACTCACCCCAAATATATAAACTTTATTCAAAAACGTGTAAAAGAGTGGGGCTATGAATCTCACCTTATGCGAGCTGTGGATCATAGGAGTCAAATTAAAGAAGACGAATCTCACGGTGCCCTAGCGAGCAACCTAATTATATTAGTCGTCGTTTAGGAATGTTGTACAATGATAACTCTTAACGCAAGAATGATCATCCGAGCATGAGTAGACACGGCGTATCCTTTTCAAAACGTACTTTCGAAAGTTATAAGTTTTGACAAGTCTCGACACTTTGAAACATCTTGGAAAATATTTTGTCTTTTAGTGTATTTTGTCTTTTAGTGTATTTTGTCTTTTAGTGTATTTCGTCTTTTAGTGTATTTCGTCTTTTAGTGTCCCGACACATCAACGTTGACTCAATAACTAAAAATGTTGACCTAAACTCGACACTTACGTTTTTCTACATTTTATCATAAGTTTGATAATAAAAGTATATTTTCGACGCTTTTATAAAGTTTATGAAATTTCGGCATGACCTTTCTAAAAATATCGACTTTCCATTTTTATCAACCTCGACACGTGAAAATATCCGTTTTACAAAAGTACATCTTTTATTGACTCGAAAGAATATCCGATCTATTTTCGACAACACCTCAAATATCGCAACAAATCCGTTCTAAACCTAAACCTCTTCGACATTCAATTTACGCTTCCAACAAATCCAACATCTAACTTAATCTCTTCGCCAACAATATTTAAACTTAATATACGATAAATCTTAAATAAACGATATAGCCGTAATAATAGCAATATATATATCAACACAGTCACAACGAACTTTTAAACGCAAAAGTACAACTACTTTTTATGTTCTTCCATTTATAAATAGAAATATTAAACTTTGAGACTTGTAGTTTTATAGAAAAATAGATAATGATTTTCACAACGATCCGCTTTGTACACCTTATTCGGAATGATCATACGAATGCAAAAGTACAACTTATTTATGAAAAAGTAGAGATGACTTACAAAGAAACTCGACAAAAGATGATTAGAAATAAAAAACAACCCAAACATTATTTTATAAAACACCCGGATGAAATAACAATCAGTGCGAACAATATATCTTCAAATGTAAATGATTGAAAATGAAAAATGTATGATTTTTGTAAGAGTTTATGTTTGTTCGTGTGTTTTAGAGAGAGAATGCAAGAGAATTGTTTTTGGTGTGTTTAGGAAGAATGAATATGAAATGTAAGATATTAACTCAAGTTATATGACCAAGTTTCACACACACACACACATATGTGTGTGCCGTTTGGTTTGAGGGACAAGAAATAGGGGACCAAAATGATCCACCTATCAAATGAGAATTAGGAAAAATATGGTTGCTAGGATCATGGAAGCTTGTCTAGGAATGATTTAAAATTTGAATCCTATGTAAACATATACATGCATATCCGGTTACAAGAGACCAAAAGGGGGGGGGGGGCAAAATGGTTTCCCACTTTCTAGAGAGCTAGTGCTCAAAAACATTTAATTTCCAAAGCCTTTGCATGCACATGCATATGTATAGATTAAAACGCGTATCACGTAAATAACGAATCGAGTAACAGCATCACGAAAAATTACGAAATTTTAAATATTGTCTTAAAACATAAAAATGTGGCTATTGCCAAAATACTACAACGTTTGGTGTCTCGGTTCGCTCCCGGCGATGATTCTCAGATAATAACTGAATAACTTCCCCGTTAAACGGTAAAGTTAAAGAAACTCTTAAAAATTTAAATTACTACACGGAAATGGCTAATTTATTAAACGGAAATTCTCGAGTTGTCACATTCTTTCCCCGTTAAAAAAGCTTTGTCCTCAAAGCTTAGGACGCAACCTCTGCCGCGGGTGCAGAGTTGGTGAAAAGGTGCGGGTATTTCTTTTGCATTTGGTCCTCACGTTCTCAGGTGAACTCAGGACCCCTCCTAGAGTTCCAACGTACTTTGACAATTGGAATACGACTATGCTTCAGGCGCTTGACCTCACGGTCCATGACCTCGACAGGTTCTTCGATGAAGTTCAATTTGTCGTCAACCTGGATTTCATCCAGTGGTATAGCAAGAGATTCATCAGCTAAGCATTTCTTCAATTTCGAGATGTGAAACGTACTATAAACTCTGCTCAATTTCTCTGGGAGTTCTAGACGATAGGCAACGGTTCCTACTTTAGCTAGAATCTTAAAAGGTTCAATATATCTAGGGTTCATCTTTCCCCGTTTGCTAAAACGTATCACTCCTTTACACGGAGATACCTCCAACATGAAATTCTAAGGATTTGCATCTCACGTTTGCATAACTCTTTTTGATGATCATGATTACCCAAATAGTGTCATAATTGCGTGTTGTCCTTGTTAAATTATGATAAAATTCACGTCCACATTTTTTTTCATTTCCAATGGGGTATTTCCGGTGGTGGTACATGTTTTCCATGTTCGGTTCATCGGTACATCAGCTTAAGGTTATGATATATCTTATCTGATTCCAAGGTGGATGAAATAGTTAGGTTTGTGTGGCTCATGCTTGATCAATTTTCCTAAGTCTCTAACACATGGTAACCGACTCCTCCTCCTAATGTAGAGAGTTCCATCAAGACGATTCTCAAACTCTTTGTCCATACCATAAAGGTTGTTGGGAATTATAATTTGATGATTACAAAACATTATATGCAACATTGAAGATAAAAGAAACTGTAACACCTCCAAAATCAGGTAGCAGCGGAATAGTAACATTGGGGTGCTACTTCAAGTACAACAAACAAGATATAGGATTTTTGACATGTGAATCAAAATTATGTATGGAGAAGCATGCATACAACTCCATAGCATATGTTTAATAAAACACTTTTTATTAACTTTTAAGGTGAAGATTAAATAAACATAGTTTGGTTGAGGCATTGGATGAACCAATTAAAGAAGTGCCCTCAATTATCGTCCACACCGTACTTTTGCATAAGTCTTTCAACTTAGTGTTTCGGATGTGGAATTGAGGCAAATCAACCTTAAAGTAATTTTGTACTTTTAAATAGTCGTAGGTAACTCCAATTTGACGCACAAGCAAGCCGAGAATTCGGTCAGCGTGAAGCTTGACTTCCTTCTTTAGTCGGGTTCGACCAGCGACGCGTTTAACTTCCCACACAGTTTGTCAAATTGGATGAGCCTTTCTAACCATTTAGTACGAAAATTACCAATCAACTATTTAATCTTCAAAACAATTCTTAATTTTTTATATTGATTTAGTCCATATTATTTTCTTTGAAAAATTACCCTTTTTGTTTACAACAATTCACCATAATTAAATAAACAAAAACAAGTAATTAAAATAATTGACTAAACAATAAACACATAATAACAATTTATATGCGTTAAAGTAAATCATGTAGCCACATGCAATCCTTTTATACGATGAACCCTAATTTTAAATTCTAGGTTTTACTTATCATATATCCAATCAAGAATCAATATATAAGTCTTCCCGAATTTTAGATTTATCGTACTAAAATTAAGTGGTCAAAATATACACGTAACAAATTACTTCATATATTCTCATGATCCATGATAAACATGCATGTTTGTCATGGATCCACACAATACACATAACAATTATCCCGTAAAGATCGTAACCCACATACATGTCATAACAATTTAATCATGTATATTAAACCTCTTTAATCAAAACATGTACTTTATGGTTTCTTATATAAAATTTTCGACTAAAATTTTTTATAAAACCCTTTCATGTATTTTAACATCAATACAATATTAGTTATTGATTTTAGGTTTCGGTAATTATCAACATGTTAAAATGGCTCGTGATGCCACTGATGGTTTTTATACTTTCATAACAATTATATTAAACCATAACATCAAAGCATAGAATAGCGGAAGCAAATAAAGGATCAAATAACATGCTTGAATAATTAACCGAATTAGGGTTACATACCTTTTGATTCTAGCCCGAACAAGAATCAAATTGCTTAGCGATTATCTCCAGGAACCCTAATTTGGGTTTATACGAAAACAATCCAAGAACAATCTAAAGAAAGATTGTATCACGATCTTGTACACACGCTATGTATCGAGTTAACCAATTACTAGCTTGATAACACGTAGCGTTTAACCGAATGATTCGATCCGATCAACCCAAGGTTATGGAGCCGAATGAAGGACAAGAATAGTGATAGAGTTTTTAGGGATTATTGTGTGTACCCTTTTCACATCTCCATGTAGGTGTTTATATAGGCTCCCTTTCCCTAATGTAACATCTATTCATTAATATCAATTATGTACCATCAATTCTTAATTATGTAACATAATTATGTAACATTATGTAACAATAATTATGTAACATCAATTATGTTATTATGTACATGTCCTTGTCCTTATGGTCGTTAGTGTTTTCCGTTAAATACTTAACGACCGTTAAACGTTTACGTGTAAAATTAACAAATATATTATTTATTAATTGTTAACACGTAGTGAGTGCAATCCCGTGATCTTGAGTTCGATCCTAACACACATCTATTAATTTATCGTCCATAAACTAACACATCCCCCTGGCAGATCAAACAAAGCCACAACTAGCCTAGGATCGACGTCCACCAGAGGATCAAAACTTGGTGGATGTATCAAATTTAACGTGTTCAGCCCTTTGGTTCCAAGAATCCGACTAGGTGCCTTAGACTTTGGTGTAACATGAACCACAATGAACCGTTTTGGTTCCCAACCAGCAACACGTATTGACAGTTTCCATCTATCTGCAATTAATCTCACTGCATCTCTCTTCTCTTTTAACATTGGACAGAAGACATGAACCTTGATGGTCCCACCACTTCTACCCCTCCCGAGAACCAACATTTTGCATCTCTCTTCCACTGACAATACCCACTTAGGATCACGTCTAAATAAGTCTCCCAGCATATCAGAAACTGCACTACTCTCGCCAAAATGGAGTGCCTCTAAATTTGTATCGACCCCAAAAGAATCTGCCAGAACCTTTTTAAGTTCCACTTTAGAACAGTCATCGTCACATGTGAGTTTCCTCTGTCCAAGTGGAATCTTCTTACCATTTACTTTAACTGGTTGAAGTTGCATAGGCAATTTCTGAACGGCAGATGCTTCAAGAACAGTATCCACATTATAACCACTATTATTGCTGCCACCAGCATCACAAGGAACAGTTGCGGTTATTCGACCACAGGAACATGTTATTGTGACAGGAAACTCACATCTTACATCCGGACACGTATTATGCGGATGGCATAGAGAAGTGCACGTGTGCCTGCAGTTTCTCCGCGGGGCCCCACATGTCTGACCACATGAAGCCTTTACACCGAAAGTTGACCCACGAGATGATGACGATGATGAATCACACGGAGACGGATGGCACGTTCTTAAACATGTATGCATCCCACACTGCCTCGTTTTCCCACAAAGTTTATTACATCGGATATCTTTTGAACCGCATGGTATGTTTCTGAGAACAACATGTCCCCCAATGCATTCTTTTGGTATTGGAACTGAACATGGTGGACAGTCTCCAAAGTGACAGCTGTGTAAGGACGGGTGACCACATGGTTGAGGAACCGAACACGGGTATTGACAAGATGGTGGCGGTGTACCACATGGTAATGGTGGAGGAATTGAAGATCTTCCACAAGCATATGTCAGGTCGGTGAAAATCATCTCTTGGCAAGGAGGGCAATGACCACTGTGACATAATGTTTTAGAATCATGTTGCCCGCATCTTAGCTTCTTCTCACAAGGCTTAGAACACAAATGTGGGTCCCTCTGAGACTTCGATCATCTTAATCGCATTGCCAGAACGCAATCACAGAAACCTGCAAAAAAAAAAAAAAAAAAAAAAAAAAAAAAAAAAAAATAAAAAAAAAAATAAAAATAACCTTAAGTGCTGTTCTGGATTTCCTCCGTACACACAAACATATCTTCGTATTCTCTTGATACTTTAGAATATGTTATCAGCAACCCAGGGACTTTCCTGGATTCTGTGATATCGACTGACCAAGATTTGAGCAAACGCCACATCTGGCCTTGTGCACCTGACAGCATACATGATAGATCCTACAGCCGAAGCATAAGGTACCTTTTTCATGTAAGCTTTTTCCTCATCTGATGAAGCGCACATTTCATTACTCAAATCATGTTTGACTTCCATCGGTATAAAACCTTTCTTAGAGTTTTGCATACTGAATTTCTTCAATATCTTATCGATGTAAGCACTTTGATTAAGTCCAATCAACCGCAGAGATCTATCTCTATATATCTTAATTCCCAGAATGTATGCAGCTTCTCCTAAATCCTTCATAGAAAAACACTTTCCAAGATAATCCTTAACTTCCTTAAGTCTTGGAATGTTGTTTCCCATGATTAAAATGTCATCAACATATAGGATCAAGAATACTACATTACTCCCACTAGCTTTGCGATATACACATGGCTCATCACGATTTTGAGTAAATCCAAACCTTTTGATTTCCTCATCAAATCGTTTATTCCATTGACGTGATGCTTGCTTCAAACCATAAATAGATCTTTGAAGTTTGCATACACGGTTTGGATACTTTGGATTTACATACCCTTCAGGTTGCTCCATATAGATGTCTTCATCTAAGCGACCATTCAAGAAGGCAGTTTTAACATCCATTTGCCAAATCTCATAATCATAGTACGCTGCTATAGCTATAAGAATCCTAATAGCTCTAATGTCTGCTACAGGAGAAAACGTCTCCTCGTAGTCAACCCCATAGGTTTGAGTGCAGCCTTTAGCTACCAGACGAGCTTTATAGGTGTGTACTTTACCATCCATGTCAGTCTTCTTCTTGAAGATCCACTTACTCCTTACTATTTTAGCATTAGGAGGAGGGTCTACTTCAGTCCAGACTTCATTAACTTTTATGGGGGTTCATTTCCTCACCAGTGCACCTTGTCCATAATTTACCTTATCAGAGTGTCAACAAGGCAGTTTTATAATTAGAGGTTCTCCAAGATCCCCTACTACATCCTCTTCAACCTCCATGTTAGACACAGACCTTAGGTGCACGTTATAGTCCTTCAGACCTACGGACAGGAATTAATTCCCGATTGAGACCCAGACTTTCAGTCTACTGGAAGTTTCGCTAGTGTTTTTCAGAAGGTACTGTATCCATATGATCCTTCTAGATCATAATCTCTCCCACTGAATTCTTGAGATATGAGATCTCTTTCAAGAAAATCTCCATACCTAGCAACAATTACTTTGTTTTCAGGTGGAAAATAAAAGTAGTAACCCATAGTTTCCTTAGGGTATCCTACAAAGATACACTTAACAGATCTCTGTTGGAGTTTATCAGCTGAGTCACGTTTCACATACGCCCTCGCAACCCCACACATTAATAGACAAAATTCGGCGCTTTGCCATGCCATATTTCATATGGTGTCTTATCAACCTTCTTAGTGGGTACCATATTAAGAATACGAACAACAGATTCTAAGGCATAATCCCAAAAGGATAACGGTAGAGTAGTAAGATTAAACATAGATCGCACCATATCCAATAATGTACGATTTCTCCTTTCAGATACACCATTTTGTTGTGGAGTATATGGAGAAGTAAGATTCTGAACTATTCCATTCTCACTTAGATAATCTTATAAACTACTTGGCTAAAAATATTCACCACCTCTAACGGATCGAAGACTTTAATCTTCCTTTCCTAGTTTGCAATCACTTCTTCTTTGAAACCTTAAATGTTTTCAAAAACCTCAGTTTATGTTTAAGTAAATAAACCATATACATAACACTGAAAATCATCCAGTAATAGGTTAAGAAGTAGCTAGCACCTTTCCTGAACATATTGTCCTAAGTGGTCCGCATACATCGTAATTGTATTAAAACCAGTAGATCTTAGCCCTTTTCAATATTTTTATTAAAAGGTTTCTTTGTATCTTCCCAAATATACAAGAATCGCATTTTATCAACTTGATTCATACATCGATATTTCCCAAAGACCTTCACGATGAAGCTTTGCATGCGAGTCTTGCAATATGGCAAGTCTACAGTGCCAAGATAAGAAGAATCTCCAAGTCTAAACTGTTCTCTTTTTTATTGATTAACATAAGAATTATTATTATTCTTGGGGACATTGTGATTTATGTCAATTACAAACACACCCTTCATGGGAATAAGCACTAAAAAATAAATATACCATTAAAGAAATAGAAATCCATTACTAGCAATAGTATGAATGAACACCAAGATCCAACAAACAGAAAGGGAAACAACACATCGAACAATAAAGGTGCATAATAACAATTGTATAATTTCAGTACTAAACCCAAGGGGAAAACAAATCAAACATTCCTATTGGCTTCAACAGCTGCTTGTGTTCCATTGCCACTTTGCAGATATGGATCCCCAAAGATAGTTTTCCTTCTTCTTTAAATCCTTGCAGCGTATTACAAACATGATACCGCATCCCGTATCCATATACCCAGGAATTTACTTTGTAAATAGTATTGAATAACTCATAGCAATAAGTTACCTGAAACTGCAGCACCGGGCTCAGACTTCTTCTTATTTGCACGCAACTCTTCGATATAAAGAGGGCAGTTCCTCTTCCAATGCCCAGCAACGTGGCAGTGGTGACAAGCTTGATCCTTATTAGGATTTTCCTTTCTCTTCAAAGGATTAGGCTTAGCTTGGTTGATAAGCACAACTTGGCTTGTTCTTATCAGCCTTAACCTTGCCTTGACCTTCTTGTTTCGCTGAGTTTTGGCTTGTTATCTCTACCCTTTTGTATTGTAAATACTTGAGGAGTAGGTGCTTTGTCTTTCAAACCCTTTTCGAAGTCAATGAGCAGTGCGTGTAGCTCAGTAACTGTCTTCCCCACGCAATGCATATTGAAGTTTCTTACAAAATCACCAAAATCCTTGTTAAGGGACCTGTTGATTAAGTTAACAGCCATATCATTGTCGTATGGTTTCCCAAGTGTATGTAATTGGTCCATGAGTCCTTTCATTTCCAATACATGTTCACTAACGGGTTTACCAAGGGTCTGTCTGCAACTATGTAGAGCATCCACCAGATCGTAGATTTCTATAGCGGGAGGTTTCTCAAACATTTTTGAGGTTCAGCCAACATGTTTTAGGGTGGATAATTTTCAAACTGCCTTTGAAGAGCAGGTGACATTTTTCCAAGCATAATACAAGCCACATCAGAGTGCTTTTTATATTCTGCTTTGAATGTTGCTTTTTCAGCCTCAGTTGCAGTAAGCCTTGAAGCACTCGGGTTTGAAGAACTTTGACCATTAACAACTTTGTTGCACAGATAATCTTATTATTGCCAAAGTTGGATTGTACATAGTATTAGTATATGTTTAAGGTTAATATGTCGAATTGTATATAGGTTAAACATGGGTGAAACTGTTATGCCAAACACCCAAGTTAGTGGGCAGTTATTGACAGTTAGTATTGGTTAAGTTAGTTGGCAGTTAGAATCGGTTAGGATGAACCATTGTGATGGTTCATGGGCAACTGCCATACCTTTTAGGATAGTATAAATATGTATCAAGTGTCAGCAAACAAATTATCCATTCCATATTAATCAAAGTCAAGTTTGTTTGCTAAAATTCTGTCTTTGTTATTTTACTGTTTCATTGAAGTATCAAACCATACAAACATGGTTCACTCAAACATGTTAAAGACCAATTGGCTTGACAAGAAACCTGTGAAACATCATGATCGCAAAAAATATGTGAGTTTATCAAGCTTTTGTGATCTATTTTTCATTTTCATGTATAAGTTGCATCTTTTTAAAACACCTTATTCAAAGTTGTGTTATAATGAAATAATTAATGATATAACATGAAATCTAAGTATCTAACTAAATTTCTAAACGAATTCAAGACCATTGTTGATCAACTTTCTAAATATCGTGTTATAAATCGCAGGGAGATGATGACAATGATGACGAGAGGAGGAACCGGCATCGTCATCAACGTCGCGGACACTATGATGAATAAGCATCAAGAATTCATGGTACCAGTGCTGAACCAAGTTTGGTTCATGTTTTTATTTAACACTAAATAATGAGTTTTACACTTGTGCATGCATTTGTCACACAAATGCCAATATGGTATTTGGGACTGATGCATCTCATAAAGACTATGTATGGTTTTATTTGGGATATTTGGTTTGTTTAATAAAATTCCCAACTTTTAGAAACAGAATTTTTTCTCGACTATTTTTTTTCTTAGTTTAATAAAGGTTTACTGGTTTCGTCCTGTCTTAGACTCATCAGAAGAGCGGTCCAACTCTCCAACTCTCTACCAAAACAAACAGGAAAGAAACCAGAAATCAATGCATTCATGCATGCTTCCAAGCAAAACTTCGGATATTAGCTCATGACACAATGTTATTATAATGTTTAATCACCATTTAACCCAATCTTTGACTAGTTGCCGAAAATGTTTTTATTAACCGCAAAGCAAAACATACAAAAATATACTAGTATGAATGAATCATATAGTACTAAATAATGTGTAATCTTTTTCTTTTTTTTACTAACTATACAAGTTATTATAATTAGCTCATAGTTAACATGAATATAGATGGTCGCGAGGAGATCGAGAAAAAATTTATAACACAATCCTAAATACACAAATCGAATGGTAAGCAAAATGATATTTTACGAGCAATTTGTGAATGACAAAAAAACGACATGTTTATTATCATTGTATTCTAAAGCAAAAAACCTACAACAAAAAAACCTACAACATTTCTAGTAAAACCAAGGATTAACAATATCATCTAGACCATAATCGTCGCCATTATTTAGTTGAAGCATCGCTGAGAGCGACTCCATTTCGTGGCCTTGGGATAGGAGCGTCTAGTGCAAAAGTTGCATCAAGTAATAGCAATTTCCGCTTGTGCTTTCGCTAGCTGGCTTTGAGTATCTGAATTGTTGATGCAACGATGATATTATGACAAGGGTTTTATACTTTCATAACAATTTATTAAACCATAACATCAAAGCTCTAGATAGCGGATAGCAAATAAGGATCAAATAACATGTTTGAATAATTAACCGAATTAGGGTTACATACCTTTTGATTCTAGCCTGAACAAGAATCAAATTGCTTAAGGATTATCTCCAAGAACATTAATACGGGTTTATACGAAACAATCCAAGAACATCTAAAGGAAGATTGTATCCACGATCTTTGTTGTACACACGCTTGTATCGAGTTAACAATCACTAGTTGATAAACGTAACGTTTAACAAACGATCGATCGATCCAACCTAAGGTTTTGTGGTCGGAATGTAGGACAAAGAGTGATAGAGTTTAGGGATGTATTGTGTGTATTTCACCTCTCATTGGGTGTTTATATAGGACACACTAACCCTAATACTTGTGAAACAAGTAACATCATTTCATTTATTATGCAACCATCAATATGTAAATCAATTCATTAATTATGTAACATCAATTGGGTTAACGTCCAATTCATTTAATTATGTTAACATTAATTATGTAAATTATTGTAACTTAATTATGTAATTATGTACTTGTCCTATCTTATGGTGTTTGTCTTTTCCTGTGTGTGATTGAGAGCACTTTGTGCACTTAGGCGCTCGGGCGACCGGTTAAAGGCACGTTTAAGTGTAAAAATTAACAAATATTTATTTATTAATTGTTAACTCGTGTGAGTTGCAAATCCCGGGATCTTGATTGTTCGATCCTAAAGCACACATCTATTAAGTTATTCATCCATAAACTAACAGCTACCACTTGACATATTTAATAGTGTTGATTCACATCGATGTTAGCGTCTAGTTAAACGCCGATGCTCTAGTATGATTCTCAAGTAAGGTTCCTCTGGAAAAAACCTTTTTAATGATTCATCATTATTATTATCCTTTTGTTTCTAATACAATGTTAATAAGGATATAGATCTTAGTCATTCCTTAATTAACGGATTTTGTTTCTCATTTTATCTGATTGAGCAAGATTACCAAATCTTCTAAACGTATTCCAGAAAATTAGGTGTGGCCCACCATCATCTTACAATCCCACGAGGGGCCAGCTTGTATTAAAACTTCAAAAACGTATTTGAAGGGAAACAAATCCTTTATTGACTACAAGAAAATCATATGAATTTTGCAATACTTCTGAACACAATCCGTATAGCACCAGTTACGTTTAGCGTTAAATTGCTTCACAGGAATGCACTAGATCCATACCAGTTTCTCTGGTATCTCAAGTCTGAGGATAACTATTTTGATTTACTTATGACAAGATCCATAAAGTACAATCACTTAGTTGTTTTACCCCCCCCCCCCCCCCCCCCCCCCCCCCCTCCCCCCTTATATATTATATTGGATAGCCTATATTCAACTCATTAAATATCATGTGAAATTGGTATGTCAACGCATCAATATACTTTCAAGTATATTCTAACCAATACTCAGATTTGTCTTAATTCAATAATATTCCCATATCATTAATCGACAACGGACATTTAGAATATTTCATTATTCAAGGATTTAAAACATGTAAAATAGGATACAAAATTAAATAACAAAATAAACATAACCATCATTTTATTTTATCAAATAATAATGTTTACACATCCATTATCACAAAAACTAATAACATATATGCATGTGAAACTACTAGCTAATCGAAGGTCCAATTCCATTGGTCATGTTCGTTAACTTTCCTCTAGTTAAGCTTTAGTTAAAAGCTGATCAGCTAGGTTTTTTTATCTGTGTGAACTTTTATCAATTTGATTTCACCACTCTCGACTTGTTCTCGAACGTAGTGATATCTCCGTAAAAAATGTCTGGCTCCTTTCATAACTCCAGAATCATTGGCGAATATGATTGCAGCAGAATTGTCACAATACATATTAATAGGTTTTTTTATTAAAGGCATCACTCCAAGATCTCCAACAAATTTCCTAATCCAAACAGCCTCCATAGCAGCTTCTGAAACAGCCATGTATTCAGCTTGTGTTGCAGACATCGCAATCGTTGTCTGCTTTTTGCTCTTCCAGTCTACTGCTCCTCCATTGATGATAAAGACATAACCCGTCTGAGACTTCGTATCATCTTTATCGCATTGCCAGGACGCATCACAGAAACCTGTAACATCAAGTTCTGTATCTGGATTTCCTCCGTACACTAAAAACATATCTTTCGTATTCCTCAGATACTTTAGAATATGTTTAACAGCAACCCAGTGGAGCTTTCCTGGATTCTGTTGATATCGACTGACCAAGTTTTGAGCAAACGCCACATCTGGCCTTGTGCACCTGACAGCATACATGATAGATCCTACAGCCGAAGCATAAGGTACCTTTTTCATGTAAGCTTTTTCCTCATCTGATGAAGCGCACATTTCATTACTCAAATCATGTTTGACTTCCATCGGTATAAAACCTTTCTTAGAGTTTTGCATACTGAATTTCTTCAATATCTTATCGATGTAAGCACTTTGATTAAGTCCAATCAACCGCAGAGATCTATCTCTATATATCTTAATTCCCAGAATGTATGCAGCTTCTCCTAAATCCTTCATAGAAAAACACTTTCCAAGATAATCCTTAATTTCTTTAAGTCTTGGAATGTTGTTTCTCATGATTAAAATGTCATCAACATATAAGATCAAGAATACTACATTACTCCCACTAGCTTTGCGATATACACACAGCTCATCACGATTTTGAGTAAATCCAAACTTCTTGATTTCCTCATCAAATCGTTTATTCCATTGACGTGATGCTTGCTTCAAACCATAAATAGATCTTTGAAGTTTGCATACACGGTTTGGATATCTTGGATTAACATACCCTTCAGGTTGCTCCATATAGATGTCTTCATCTAAGTGACCATTTAGGAAGGCAGTTTTAACATCCATTGTCCAAATCTCATAATCATAGTACGCTGCTATAGCTATGAGAATCCTAATAGCTCTAATGTTTGCTACAGGAGAAAATGTCTCCTCGTAGTCAATCCTATAGGTTTGAGTATGGCCTTTAGCTACCAGACGAGCTTTATAGGTGTGTACTTGACCATCCATGTCAGTCTTCTTCTTGAATATCCACTTACTCCTAACTACCTTGGCATTAGGAGGGCGGTCTATTACAATCCAGACTTTATTAACTTTCATGGATTTCATTTCCTCATCCATTGCACCCTTGCCATATTACCTTATATGTCAAGCATGGCAGTTTTTTAATTAGCAGGTTCTCCAAAGATCACACACTTCATCATCTTCAACCTCATGTTTAGACACAGACTGGTTGGGTGGCATGTTTATTCCTTTCAGACCTACGGACGGAATTAATTCCGATGGAGAACCAGTCTTTCCAGGTTCTACTGGATTTCCTAGTGTTTTCAGATGGTAATTGTTGTATCATAATGATCATCTTTCTAGGATCATAATTATCTCCTACTGAATTCTGAGATTGAGATCTCTTTCAGAAAATCTCCATACCTAGCAAACAATTTACTTTGTTTTCAGGTGGAAAAAAAAAAGTGTAACCTAAGTTTCCTTAGGGTATCCTACCAAAGATACACTTAACATATCTCTGTTGGTAGTTTATCAGCTCTGAGTCCGTTTCACATACGCCTCGCAACCCAGACCTTTAAATAAGACAAATTCGGCGCTTTGCCATGCCATATTTCATATGGTGTCTTATCAACCTTCTTAGTGGGTACCATATTAAGAATACGATAGCAGATTCTAAGGCATTATCCCAAAAGGATACTGGTAGAGTAGTAAGATTAAACATAGATCGCACCATATCCAATAATGTACGATTTCTCCTTTCAGATACACCATTTTGTTGTGGAGTATATGGAGAAGTAAGATTCTGAACTATTCCATTCTCACTTAGATAATCTTTAAACTCTTGGCTTAAATATTCCACACACTCTATTCGGATCAAAGAGCTTTAATCTTACTTTCCTAGTTGCAATTTCTACTTCTGCTTTGAAAACCTTAAATGTTTCAAAAACCTCATGTTTATTATACCTCATGTTTATGTTTAAGTAAATAAACATATCCATAACGACTGAAATCATAAAAGTAGCTAGCACCTTTCCTTGACACATGTCTAAGTGGTCCGCACACATCCGTATGTATTAAACCAAGTAGATCTGTAGCCCTTTCAATATTTTTATTAAAAGGTTTCTTTGTCATCTTCCCAGATATACAAGATTCGCATTTATCAAATGATTCCTCATCGATATTTTCCAAAAGACCTTCACGATGAAGCTTTTGCATGCGAGTCTTGCCAATATGGGCAAGTCTACAGTGCCAAAGATAAGAAGAATCCAAGTCTAACTTTCTCTTTTTATTGATGCTAAAAATAGAATTATTATTATTATTGGGGACATTGTTATTCATGTCAATTTCAAACACACCATTCACGGATATAGCACTAAAATAGAATATACCATTTAAAGAAACAGAAATTCCATTACTAGCAATAGTATGATGAAAACCAAGATCCAACAAACATGAAAGGGAAACAACACCTCTAACAATAGAAGGTGCATAATAACAATTGTTTAATTTCAGTACTAAACCCGAAGGTAAAACTAAATCAAACATTCCTATGGCTTCAACAGCTGCTTGTGTTCCATTGCCCACTTGCAAATATTGAACCCCATAAGATAGTTTCCTTTCTACTTTAAATCCCTGCAGCGTATTACAAACATGAATACCGCATCCCGTATCATATACCCAGGAATTTAATTTGTAAGTTAGATTGAATAACTCAATTGCAAATAAGTTACCTGAAACTGCAGCACAGGATTAGGCTTAGGCTTTGGTTGATAAGCAACGTGGCAGTGGTGACAAGCTTGATCCTTATTAGGATTTTCCTTTCTCTTCAAAGGATTAGGCTTAGGCTTTGGTTGATAAGGCACAACTTGCTTGTTCTTATCAGCCTTACCCTTGCCTTTGACCTTCTTGTTCGCTTGCGGTTTTGGCTTGTTATCTCTACCCTTTTGTATTGTAAATACTTGAGGAGTAGGTGCTTTGTCTTTCAAACCCTTTTCGAAGTCAATGAGCAGTGCGTGTAGCTCAGTAACTGTCTTCCCCACGCAATGCATATTGAAGTTTCTTACAAAATCACCAAAATCCTTGTTAAGGGACCTGTTGATTAAGTTAACAGCCATATCATTGTCGTATGGTTTCCCAAGTGTATGTAATTGGTCCATGAGTCCTTTCATTTCCAATACATGTTCACTAACGGGTTTACCAGGGGCCTGTTTGCAACTATGTAGAGCATCCACCAGATCGTAGATTTCTACAGCAGGAGGCTTCTCAAACATTTTTCGAAGTTCAGCCAGCATGTTTTGGGGTGGATAATTTTCAAACTGCCTTTGAAGAGCAGGTGACATTTTTCCAAGCATAATACAAGCCACATCAGAGTGCTTTTTATATTCTGCTTTCCATGCTGCCTTTTCTTCAGCTGTTGCAGTCTCAGGGGGTTGATCAGGACAAGGCTTATACAAATAATCATAAGTATCAGCTACTCTCAAGACAATTCTTAGAGAACGATGCCATTCATTGAAATTTGGGCCAGTCAATGTTTCTCGTTCAAAGAAAGTTTTGAACGCAGAACTTAAAGCGTTATTGTCGGAATGAGCCATTTCTACAGAAAAAGTTCAAAAAATCATTAGTATTTTCGATAATACCATTTTTCAAGAAAATAAAATATACCCAGGTGATATACATATAACCATAGTATCTCCTTGAAAACTAGAACCCATATTGACATAAACCCATCACATCAGTTGATCTGCTAGTGATGAATGTATTCAACATGGTAACTTGTCGAACAATTAATTGACAAACATTTTTCAATTTCTAGATATTTATGGGATTTACATTGCCAAAACTAGTTGCATTGTAAACATGTTTCATCCCATCTTAATGCCTTGAGTTTCTAGATCTCACTAAGTAACTCAATTAAGTCATTCTAATCTAAAGAACGCAAACTCATCCATGTGAGGTCTCACTCAATCATGATAGTTTTCTGTCCGTTACGATATAGTCCAAGGTCTCACTTGACTTAATCGCAATTTCAAGTGTCCTTTAATTAGATGGCATTAGACTTAAGTTTAAGGGTATTAATTTTGACATGTGAATCAAAATTATGTATGGAGAAGCATGCATACAACTCCATAGCATATGTTTAATAAAACACTTTTTATTAACTTTTAAGGTGAAGATTAAATAAACATAGTTTGGTTGAGGCATTGGATGAACCAATTAAAGAAGTGCCCTCAATTATCGTCCACACCGTACTTTTGCATAAGTCTTTCAACTTAGTGTTTCGGATGTGGAATTGAGGCAAATCAACCTTAAAGTAATTTTGTACTTTTAAATAGTCGTAGGTAACTCCAATTTGACGCACAAGCAAGCCGAGAATTCGGTCAGCGTGAAGCTTGACTTCCTTCTTTAGTCGGGTTCGACCAGCGACGCGTTAAACTTCCCACACAGTTTGTCAAATTGGATGAGCCTTTCTAACCATTTAGTACGAAAATTACCAATCAACTATTTAATCTTCAAAACAATTCTTAATTTTTTATATTGATTTAGTCCATATTATTTTCTTTGAAAAATTACCCTTTTTGTTTACAACAATTCGCCATAATTAAATAAACAAAAACAAGTAATTAAAATAATTGACTAAACAATAAACACATAATAACAATTTATATGCGTTAAAGTAAATCATGTAGCCACATGCAATCCTTTTATACGATGAACCCTAATTTTAAATTCTAGGTTTTACTTATCATATATCCAATCAAGAATCAATATATAAGTCTTCCCGAATTTTAGATTTATCGTACTAAAATTAAGTGGTCAAAATATACACGTAACAAATTACTTCATATATTCTCATGATCCATGATAAACATGCATGTTTGTCATGGATCCACACAATACACATAACAATTATCCCGTAAAGATCGTAACCCACATACATGTCATAACAATTTAATCATGTATATTAAACCTCTTTAATCAAAACATGTACTTTATGGTTTCTTATATAAAATTTTCGACTAAATTTTTTTTTATAAAACCCTTTCATGTATTTTAACATCAATACAATATTAGTTATTGATTTTAGGTTTCGGTAATTATCAACATGTTAAAATGGCTCGTGATGCCACTGATGGTTTTTATACTTTCATAACAATTATATTAAACCATAACATCAAAGCATAGAATAGCGGAAGCAAATAAAGGATCAAATAACATGCTTGAATAATTAACCGAATTAGGGTTACATACCTTTTGATTCTAGCCCGAACAAGAATCAAATTGCTTAGCGATTATCTCCAGGAACCCTAATTTGGGTTTATACGAAAACAATCCAAGAACAATCTAAAGAAAGATTGTATCACGATCTTGTACACACGCTATGTATCGAGTTAACCAATTACTAGCTTGATAACACGTAGCGTTTAACCGAATGATTCGATCCGATCAACCCAAGGTTATGGAGCCGAATGAAGGACAAGAATAGTGATAGAGTTTTTAGGGATTATTGTGTGTACCCTTTTCACATCTCCATGTAGGTGTTTATATAGGCTCCCTTTCCCTAATGTAACATCTATTCATTAATATCAATTATGTACCATCAATTCTTAATTATGTAACATAATTATGTAACATTATGTAACATTAAGTAACAATAATTATGTAACATTATGTAACATCAATTATGTTATTATGTACATGTCCTTGTCCTTATGGTCGTTAGTCTTTTCCGTTAAATACTTAACGACCGTTAAACGTTTACGTGTAAAATTAACAAATATATTATTTATTAATTGTTAACTCGTAGTGAGTGCAATCCCGTGATCTTGAGTTCGATCATAACACACATCTATTAATTTATCGTCCATAAACTAACACAATGTATTTAAGAATGAATCATTCTTAAATACATTTTAACTAAACATATTGGTACATAATCATACATAAAAGGTAAATTAAGCTACTCATTCACATACCTATTATAAAAACACATGAACATGTATAGCTACCATGGCTCAAATTTTAACCCTTTCCACCTTTTAGCAAGCTTCATCTGACCTTCTTTTACTTATCGTCATCATCATCATCGACTAAATCTATTATACAAAACTAAAAAAAAAACTGAAATAACTAATTGAACCTTAAAAATTAAGTGAGAGGGTATCTAATATTTTCCCCTAAAATCAAAAGAGAAATTGAATCTTATAAAACCATAACAAAAAATTTTAGTACGACTTTTACTACGATCACAAGCATGTTTAAAGGTGTATCAAGGTAAAAGACCGGACAGTGATAGTGATGTCAGTGCTCCTTGTGACTTCTACACAGCAAAATAATACTAAGCCAATTTTATTACTTCAAGTACTTTGTTTGACATGCATTAATTTTTATTACTATATTGTTTTTTTTTTCGTATCGAATTTCAAATGCAAAAGCCAGCAGTTTGAAGCAGCTTGGATAAAGCATAAAGATGAACCAGACTTATCAAGACGTATTATCTCCTTTATTGACTATGATAGCTGACATAGCAGCTGATCTTGCTGATGCGAGTTATATGATTTGGTTTGAATGAAAACGAGTTTTTAGAACTTGAGAACTCATTAAAATCGAGAAATATGTTTCACAATTCAAGCTTCTTGGCAATTGTGTCATGCTTTGATATATCTGATGTTTAATCATTAATATTACCTCATCAGTAGGAAGAAAGATATAAGCAGGTGCCTTGTTGTTCTAATATGGGTGTGGTTGCGTTGTAATTTCTAAATGATATGTTTTTGCGTGAAATCTATTATTCAACGATAGATCATGAGACACACTCTGTTGAATTGCAACATGAAATAGCCTATCCGATACCAGATTGTATGTGTCAACAACATTAGTTTGTTCTTTTTTCAGTTTTCTAGAGTGAGAGAAACTATAGTGTTCTAAACTGTTATTCACTCAGTCATGCGTATAAATGAGCACGGATGACAGTACAAGACAAATTCAATATATAATTTTGCTTCTCTCTAAGGGTGTTATGTGCATGCACAAGTTGTACCAAATAGATGAACCGTTATTATTATTTTTATAGTTCAGCGGTAATGCAACGTCTGGTTTGGTTTGCGAGTTTTAATCCAAATGTATGTTTTGCATCTGTATTTTGACTATTTTCTAGTTGTTGATTAGTTAAATCTGATTTTGGTATACTAGTTATTACGTATATATCTGCTTGAGGGTGCTTTAGGCGACTTACAAATAAATAGATTGAACTATGCAACAACAACATACCCAATCCCGCCGGAGTAGGATATGGGGGAGGTAGAATGTAAAGAGAATATACCCCTACTCTCGGGTAAACCCGAAAATAGAGAGACTGCTTCCATGATTGAACTATGGACGTCACGTTATCATAATTCAGATATCACAAGGGTTGTCGGCACGTCAACCATGGTTCCTATCAATGCCATGGTTCCTGTCGATGGTTTATAGCCATTGGATTCTGCAATATGTTAATGTTTATCTAAGGACATGTATTTCATTTTGCTCTATAAAGATAATTACTGCCATTTTATGATATTGTTTCTCTAATATGTACACCACCTTTTTGAAGGTCAAAAAATTAGGGCGAGCATCGTTTGGTTTTTCTCGGTTTTTGCGTAAGGGCAGCGAAACCAATGAACAAATATTTGGTGTTTGCTTTTTTAGAAATCATTTTGTTTTGCTTTAAGATTGACTTTTTGTTAATTATGTTATATTTCAGTTAATCTAATAATGGTTTCTGTTTTTTTAAATGTTTTTTGGTCTTATAGTTAGTAGTTTATTAACTGTTTATTTCTTGATACGCCGTTAAAAGGTTTGGTTCCAACTAGGTTTGTCAAGATCAATGATTTGACCAGATTTTGGCCGAGTTTGACCGGATTCGGCTGGGTTTGACTGTGTTTGACAGGATTTGGCCGGGTATGACCGGATTTTGGCCGGACTTAACCGGTTTGACCGGGTTTGATTGGGTTTTGGCCGGGCTTGGTTGGGTTTCGCCTGGATTGACTGGGTTTGGCCAGCTCGTTGCACCTCTAACCACACTATTCCCATTGGCCGGGTTTACCGAGTTTGACCGGTTATGGCCAGTTTTGACCGGATATGGCCGGATTTGACTGGATATGGTCGGGTTTAACCGGTTATGGCCCTTTTTGACCGGTATCATCCTATCATTACTTCTATAATGCTACACTATTAAAATTATGCTAACCGGTGCTTTTTAAGAAAAAAGTAGTATTAACCTGAACAAAGAAGACCCGTTTGACTCGGCTTTTAAAATGACCATTATGACCCGGTTTCAATATGAACAGTTATTTAGATTACTTTAGTAAATCTTTGAGTAGCATTAATTGAAGGGAAAGTTACACATCGGCACTCCATGTCTACATAAAAAAAATATAAGATACTTATAGAGGGTATATAAACAACGAAATAGTATTCCTGTATCATCCTAAAACCCCTTCAAACATCTAAGACCGTCAAAGACCTTGCTTCACCGTGTTGGTTAAGTTGCAGCACAGCAAAGAAATGTGACGAGTCTCAACATGTGCCATGACTGCTTTGGAAGGTCAGGGGAGACAGGCGCACGAAATCAGGCCATAGGAAAGGTGTGGCCAAGAAAAGGAATGGCTGGAGAAAGAAATAAAAGGACTTAAGTGACCCGCATCACCTCCCATCGATAGCATATGTATAAATAATCGAGAGTTATTGGGTACTTTTACACTACTGCTATCAACAGTGTTAAGTCAGAGGTTTCAAGCTTGACTCAGCAAAGAAACATGTAAAACACCAAAACATACATGACAACAGCTATATAAAGCCACCGCGGCTGCCATGATGTAGGAGAGCAACAATTGTTCAAACGCTACTCATGTTCTAGACTAGACTGGACAATAGGTACTCGCTAATCAATGTCAATCAACAGCAGAGATTGTGAATAGTGTATCCTAATCGTACTGATTCATTTTCTTTGACTTTGATCTGGCGATATGCTGATGCGCGTGCAATTACAGGAAACCATAATTCCTAGCCAATCTTCCAACATAACACATCTAATAAATATGTATGGCTATGAGGACTTTGGCTCAAGTGGTTTTAGCCATTGGTCTTAAACCAATGGTTATAAGTTTGGCTCGCTTTAATACCCTATAAATGTTTCAAATATATAAAAAGACAAACAAACGGAGCAAAAAACATACTTTAGGCAGAAAAGTAAACAGCTGCAAACACCAATATGCCATCATGTGCAAAAACACATCTTTATTGAATTGCATGACAGTAAGCCAATTACCAGTGATACCAAACAATAAACACCTTCATCAGCTTGATCTAGAAACCTTGCAATCAATCTTTTTAATGAATGATAGAATCTGATTGATCAAGCAAAAGTAGTGTTTCCATATATGACCTCGTGGACAACGTACGTCCCTTTCCATTAATCCCAACACCAATAGTATGCCCAGACAAGGGTTCATAAACTTCAATTCTAGACTCTTTATAATTATCAGCATCCTGCAGCTCCATTACAACTTCACCATTGTTCCTAAACCCCAATACCCTATTGTACAACCACTTACCCTCAACCTTGATAGTATATATCTTAGTAAACGGGTTATTAGCACCATCTTTCCTCGTCCACACACCACAAACCTTCATGTCACCCTCATCATAATACTCAAGTAAACCAAGCGACTCATTCACCTTGGTCACAATTAGATCAGGTGTATGTACTAATCTCTCTGGAAGAACCACTTCTCCAAAACATCTCACTCTTCAAAATCATACGAAATAATAAAACTAGACAAAAAAAAATAACTTGATAACAAAAAATCAAAAATCAATACATGGGAAATAGATAACCCCGTTTACAAAAGCCTGCATCCACGTCAATGCACACTATTAAAAGGCGCACCTCCTGTTTTTTCTTTAAAGTTTAAATTATTGTAAATAGTATTACTGTGTTAATAATAGTTAAAATTTTTTTAATTTTACGACACGTATACACATTTTCAACCACGGTGTACTTAACGTAAAAACCTCAACCACCCACGATATTTTATCATCAATAATCTTAACAAGCTTAGGGTCACTAGTATCAGGACAAACACCAAAACCAACAATATGCCACGCTTTAGGGATAGGGATAACAATACTAACGGATTTCCTAATAGTAGGATTCCAAATAACAGCCATGTGAGTTTTTGAATCTACGTCTCTGTAAAAACCGCAAAAACATAACAGCCCGTCAACGGAAGTGAGAGTTGTCGTTGTTCTTAATAAGCTAAGGGACTCCGGGGCGGTTAAGGAAAACTTTTCTTGGGGGAAAGTATTGTTATCGATAATCGAAGTACATGTTTTGACCGTATCCAACTCGTAACTTACAAGTAGATGATGTTGGGGGTTTGTATGATTGATGTGATAGTTGTTTATGAATTTTGCACTATCGATAAAAGACTTCCATTGTTTCGTAACGGAACGGAATTGAAGTAACGATTTGACTGGAAGCCTTTTCATGATTTCTGATTGGATATCGAAAGGTATGTGACCGGACATTTTTCTACTTTTGGACATTTTTCTCCCTGGATGCTTCGTTCTTTATTAGATCAGAGAGTTCCTTAACAAGCTGTAAATCAAAATTAATCACCAAGTGTCAGTAAAACAGTCAGAGAGTCAAGCATGTATAACGGAAGAAACGCATAACATGGATCATAGTAAAAGTCTGCATGGATTCTAAGGTAATATAAACCAAGCTAGTAAAAACAAACTTAAAACTAACAAGAAAATAATCCTAAAAATTGAGACAAAATCATATAAGCCAGGTCGTATGCCTATAAATAAGCTTAAACAAAACCCCAAAGCAAGAGTGAAAACAATAATATCAAATAGAAAACAATAATAACCTAAATAACATAATAATAATATCAAATAGAAAACAATGATAACCTAAATAACATAATAATAATAATATCAAATAGTTTGAGGGTGTTTGTTTAAGGTTATTTGTGGCTTTTATAAGTTGAATTTAATTTCGGTGTAATACCAATTTTTCTAAGAGTTAATTACGAATTTAGTCCTTGTGGTTTACATGCATTCTCATCTTTAGTTCTCTTTCTGAAACTTTTTGCATATTTCGTCAATGTGGTTGCAAAATGTTGCGGCGTCCATCCTTTTCGCCAACGTCTATATTTTTCTACTTTATACATATTCATTATAAAAAAATCTGTGGGTAAAAGGATGAGTAAGATGATTATGTAAATGATATAGCAATGCTCTTTCAGTTTTAATTACCCAATTTTTTTGGAATTTATATCCGCCAATATTATTGAATTGAACAAACATACTCAGTATAGTAGTCACCTAAAAATTAGGTAACTAAAAGTTTCATAACTTGGTAAGCAATGTTCTATATAATAAAAAAGTTATGTTATTTCGGAGCAAATTTGTCAAAACAAACTTGTTAAAAAAATCATACCAACCAGGTTACTTTATTAATACGAGCAATTGATTGGCGAACTGAATTTGGTCATAATATTAAAGTTTCGTTGGGAAGGTTGTTACCACATGCGAGATGTTTCGGGTTTGAGCCTCACCGTAAGGGTTTTCATGTAGGGTTTTATGACCTAATTAACGATTAATTAACACGAGTATGCAGCAGAATTAAAGAACACATGTAGAACACATTAATTAACAAGGATAGAAGATGATTACCGTTTAACATGAAATGATACACCGTTTAAAGGTAACCGTTAACTCTGTCTTCTATATACGCGTATGTATAATAACCACACGCAAAACCTCCAAGAATCTATGTAAGATCTTCTAAGCTTTCCAACACAATACGTCTTAAGCAAACAATGAATGTTTGCTAGTACTATTAGTGTTTTGTAAAAACACGCAACATTTGAATCAATCAACACTGCGTGATAACACCACGGTGGTGGTGGTACACGATCGCCAAACAAAACCCTAAAGGTTGGTTGGTTTAGTCTAGATCGGCCAAGAAGACAAACTGAAAACCCTTTGGGTTTGGTGGGATCGGGAACACAAGGAGGTAGCGAGGGGAGAGTATTAGGGATTTTTCACAAAACACCATACTCAATATGAACCTCAAGTCTCTTATAATAGTCTACACAAACTTGGGAGAACAAGCAAGCAGCCAAAAACCCTATTGGGTTGTGGGTTTCAGTCACAAAGGAGAGAAGGGGGGATCCCTCCACTTTCTTTTTTCTCGTTTTGCCTATTAGTCCTTACATGTTTAAAACTTTACACATTTAACCAATAATATTTAAATTTATTCGTTTACTAAAAAAACACTAATTAAACATTGTTTACGTATTACGGTGTGCGTCCCTTAGGCTCGAATAAATAAGTCGGCCATATATTATACGATGGAATATTCAAAACAGCACCCACTTGGCATGTAAATAATACAATAACATTGGTAACGTTCTAGACAAAACGCCATGCTCCCGAATAATATTCGAGTATGGTTTTCACAGGGCATGAACAATGATTATCATTTAACCAATCCCTTTGTTTCCCGATACCAGTTGTTAAATTGGATATGGATCAATTGTAATTTCCATATTTAACGATTACTGTTTATCGTATATATGATTAATCAAGATTACCAAAAATCATTGAGACATATCTACCTGAGTTTTGAGTGCGGCCACCACATAATCTGATTAACCTTTACGAGGGGGCCTAATGGTATCTTCTTCAATAATTTGAAGGAACAAAATTTGTATTGCTACAAGTTCTAGTTCATCAGTATGTGCAATAATACCATTCTGGACATACCTTATTAGTCGACATTATTCAGGACACCTTACAATATATCAAGAAGAATATCCACAATATGCTAACCTACTTGCATCTCAAGTCTAAGGTTTTTGTAAATTAAAATCACAATACAGATTATGAGACTATCGAAACCATAATGTGATATTCTTGTGGCAGGGGAAATCCAATCTTCATCTTATGAATATATGTGGGTTGTTGGACTCATCCTTAATATCTGTAATATCACCAATCACTCAGAATTGTCTTAGTTTAACAATATTCCCATATCGTTAATCGACAACGGATTAATTTAGAATAATACATTTATTATTCATGGATTTAAACATGCAAATATAGGACACAATTTATAATATAAAATAACAAAATACCAACGTATCATTATCATAAAATAAAATTGTTTTACATCCCTTATCCAAATACTAAAACACAGATCTACATGAAACTACTAGCAGGACGAAGCCCCATGCCCCTGGCATGTTGAGTAAGCTTCCTGTTTGATAAAGCCTTTGTAAAAGGATCAGCTAGATTGTTATCTGTGTGAACTTTAAGTATCCTTATTTCGCCCAGTTCAACACACTCGCGAACATAATGATATCGTCTTTGATAGTGTCTGGCGCCTTTCTGAACTCCCGGTTCATTAGCATAATGAACTGCAGCTGAATTGTCGCAGTACATATTCAAAGGTTCATTTATCGTTGGTACAATACCAAGCCCTGAGATAAATTTCCTAATCCAAACAGCTTCCATGGCAGCTTCTGACGCAGCTATGTATTCAGATTCTGTAGCAGACATTGCAGTGGTACTTTGCTTGGAGCTCTTCCAATCCACTGCGCCTCCATTCAAAACGAAAACATATCCTGTCTGAGACTTAGTGTCATCTCTATCAGTCTCGAATCCAGCATCGCAATAGCATTCAACTCTAAGTTCTGTGCTAGGATTTCCACCATAAACCAAGAACATATCTTTAGTATTTCTTAAATACTTAAGAATGTTTTTCACAGCAGTCCAGTGAAGTTCACCTGGATTCTGTTGAAATCGGCTTGTCATATTTTGCGCGAACGCAACATCAGGTCTAGTGCATCTAACCGCATACATAATGGATCCTACAGCCGAAGCATAAGGTACATTCTTCATGCGATTCACCTCTTTAGGCGTTTGAGCACCTTGTGATTTGTTCAAGTCAAGTCTTTCTTGCATGGGGATATGACCACGTTTGGAATTATCCATTTTATATCTCTTTAAGATCTTATCCATGTAAGCATTTTGACTAAGTCCAATTAATCGCTTCGATCTATCTCTATAGATTTTGATTCCAAGAATAAATGCCGCTTCCCCTAAATCTTTCATAGAAAAACACTTTCCAAGATAATTCTTTACACTTTGTAAACTTGGAATGTGATTACCCATGATGATTATGTCATCAACATATAAGATGAGGAATGTAACATTACTCCCACTAGCCTTTTGATATACACATGGCTCATCAAGATTTTGAGAAAATCCAAACCTTTTGATTTCCTCATCAAATATTTTATTCCAGCTTCTTGATGCTTGCTTAAGACCATAAATGGATCTTTGAAGCCTGCATACTTTCCTGGGATGATTAGGATCAACAAAACCTTCAGGTTTTACCATATAAATGTCTTCATCAAGATAACCATTTAAGAAGGCTGTTTTAACATCCATTTGCCATATCTCATAATCATAGTATGCTTGACTCGTCGCTTAATATATATAAATATCATATAATATAAATATATAATAAGGATAAGATCAATAATAAAGAGATAAGTATTCCGTGAGGCTTTTAAAAGATTTACTTTTGACCAAAGCAAAACCCTAAAAAAAACCTTCTTGGGTCGTTTCCCGTCGAGGTGTGAATTGAGAATCGGGATTAAGTTCGTGATCGCGTTTTTGAATGATTCAATGATCTTTTTTTGATTCTATTTCTATAATTAAAATGCAAAAACAAGTAAAGGCACACTAAAAACGAAAGCAATTTAAGCTAAAACACTAAAAACGATAAACGACAACTCTAACGTAATGCTCAAAACTTGGACATTGACTCTGAAAATTTGAACACAACATATTTACAACATATATAAGCCTCTCCAATTGCTAAAATGATAACACCAACGCTCAATTAACGGGAAATCAATCCCTTCCTGTTTTTCAGCCGTACACGGATCGACGGATCAACCGTGCTTGGATCTGTCTTCACGTTTGGTTGATCCTTGTCTCAATCAGTCATACCCTACATTTAAATTATTGGACCACTTGCTTCTCCTTCAATAATACACCTCCACCAAAACTTTGCCACCACCCAAGATTGTACTTCCTGCCAAATGTTTCAAGCAATAATTAATATAGATCCATCACTTTCAAGTCATTAGCAACAACTATTGTAAGTATTTTCATCTTATTTCTTAAATTTGAGTCTTGATTCCATAATTTTATACTAAAAAATCAAGATTTAGGATAATTGCGTTATATTCACTCAATTAAAATCATATCAACATAGTTTCTAAGTATCGTATTTGTCATCTACAAATGTACATTGTATATTAGGACATAAAGTTTTTTGAAAAATCCTAAATCATATTTTTAATCATTTGAATACTCAAAATAATTACACTTGCATTGTTGATACAAAATAATTACACTTGCATTGTTAATACAAAGTAAAAACTATTTTTTTCATCATGCATCACGATCTTTTTTAATGATCTTCGAAAAATAAAATAAATGTATATAATCATCGACTCATTCACATAGAGTCAAAGTAAAATAGTTGTACAAGAGTTTATTTAATATATATATATATATATGAATATATATATATATATATATATAAATAAAATAAATAATATATATATATATATATATATATATATAGGGTGAGGTTCTTTTCAGAACCAAATGAATGTACAGAACTGCGAGAACCACCATCAACCAATCATATTTTTTTCATATATATCTTTTATTTAATTCAAACAGGGAAATAGTAAAATTTGACATTTTTTTTTGAAATTAGTTTTTTTAATAAAAAAATGTTTTTTTAGTTCTTAAAATTAAGAATTGTTTTTGAAAATATTTTTTTCAGCATGTTTAGTTTGAAAAGATAAGGTGCATATGTGTTTTTTTTTCTTCAGATAATATATGTTTTAGTGTTTCAATTGCTTAAACCTAAAATGTGTTTTGGTCACAAATATTTACATAAGTGCATGAAATGGCAAACATAAATATTTTACATTTACTTTATACATATCAAAATAAACGTTATAACACAAAAATCTAAAATTAATGTGCAATACATTCAAATAAAAAATATTCTAAAAGTAACTAATAAATGAAAGTTTACACGTGTCTACTAATATTTAACAGAACTACAATGGTGTTGTCGTATATGCATATGTATTTTCTCTCATTAGAGATTCTCGATTTCTTGCTATGTATATGTGCATTTGAGTTCATCCATATGCCTTTGTATATAAGCACTCAAGTTAGTTTATTTGGCACTTGTATCTACTCCGTGTACTTGTGTCTTTAAACTTTTTTTTTAATATAACTATCTTCCAGCGGATAGTTTTTTTTACAAAACACATGTGCACTCTTCATATTGCTCATCATACTCGTACCTGTAACCACAAGCAATTAATAAACGAATTATTTAAACATAACAACAAACAAAACACATATGCACAACCTTTTATTATATCAAATAATGCAAACGAATTTATCCTAATGTAGTCACATATATGCATAATCAAGCAAAACACATATGCACCATTTACTTAAATATCACAACTATATATATACCATTTAATAAAAACACATATACACCTTTGCTTTAAGATTTTTCAATCAATATATTTTAAACAAAGACAAAAATCAACATGATAAAGATCAAATAGTAGCAATTGCTTCAGTAACATTAAATATGTCTTATCTTTATCTTTAGGTATGCACATGTAATTTTTAGGTGGGCACGTGTATTTTGGACTTTTCATCTACCTGTGTTTCGTTGTAGTGCCTCGCTATAGTTTTTAATTATACAAGCTTTCTTAAGCCGACGTTCCTTAATACAATTTAGAATATAGTTAACATCTATCGTTTCAAGAACTACAGTTTTTATATAACAAAGGTGCAAGAACATCCTAACCCAACAATAGACCAACTTAAATTATACACACGACATCATCATCTTGCTTATAATATATCAAAAAATATCTAAATAGTACACGACCCATGATGTGTGTTACAATCGATATAAATAACATAAATATGACACCTCACGATGTATGTTACAATCGATATAAATCAATGTAAACTTTTTGTAAACAAATATTAGATTTCGACTGAACCCGTTTTGAAGGACTAAATTTATGACTATATTTGTTTACAAAACGTTTACATTGATTTATATCGATTGTAACATACATCGTGAGGTGTCATATTTATGTTATTTATATCGATTGTAACACACATTATGGGTCGTGTACTATTAGATAAATTTTGAATTATTAAAAAGCAATGATGATATGTCGTGAGTATAATTAAGTTGTGTCTTAATTATTGGGTAGGATTTCCCTAGCACCTTTGTTATATAAAAACTGTAGTTCTTGAAACGATAGATGTTAACTATATTCTAAATTTTATTAAGGAACGTCGGCTTAAGAAAGCTTGTATAATTAAAAACTACAGCGAGGCACTACAACGAAACACAGGTAGATGAAAAGTCCAAAATACATGTGCCCACCTAAAAATTACATGTGCACACCTAAAGATAAAGATAAGACATATTTAATGTTACTGAAACAATTGCTACTATTTGATCTTGATCATGTCGATTTTTGTCTTTGTTTAAAAATATAATTGATTGAAAAAATCTTAAGCACAGGTGGTATATGTGTTTTATTAAATGGTATATATAGCTGTGATATTTAAGTAAATGGTGCATATGTGTTTTGCTTGATTATGCATATATGTGACTACATTAGGATAAATTCGTTTGCATTATTTGATATAATAAAAGGTTGTGCATATGTGTTTTGTTTGTTGTTATGTTTAAATAATTCGTTTATTAATTGCTTGTGGTTACAGGTACGAGTATGATGAGCAATATGAAGAGTGCACATGTGTTTTGTAAAAACTATCCAGCAGGAAGATAGTTATGATAAAAAAAGTAAAGACACAAGTACACGTAGTAGATACAAGTGCACATAAACTAACTTGAGTGCTTATATACAAAGGCATATGGATGAACTCAAATGCACATATACATAGCAATAAATGAGAATCTACTAATAGAAGAAAATACATATTATAAAACGACAACACCATTGTAGTTCTATTAAATATTAGTAGACACGTGTAAACTTTCATTTATTAGTTACTTTTAGAATATATTTCTATTTGAATTGTATAGCACATTATTTTAGATTTTGTGTATAATGTTTTTGTTTGATATGTATAAAGTAAATGTAAAATATTTATGTTTGCCATTTCATGCACTTGTGTAAATATTTGTGACCAAAACACATTTTAGGTTTAAGCAATTGAACACTAAAAACATATATTATCTAAAGAAAAAAAACACATATGCACCTTATCTTTTCAAACTAAACATGCTGAAAAAAATATTTTCAAAAACAATTCTTAATTTTAAGAACTAAAAAAAACATTTTTTATTAAAAATATTCAAAAAAATGTAATTTTACCTATATACCCTTTTGAATTAAATTAAAAAGATATATATGGAAAAAAAATATGATTGGTTGATGGTGGTTCTCGCAGTTCTGTACATTCATTTGGTTCTGAAAAGAAACCTCACCCTATATATATATATATATATATATATATATATATATATATATATATATATATATATGATAGGTATATATATATATTATATATAAATAAACTCTTGTACAACTATTTTACTATGACTCTAAGTCGAATGAGTCGAGATTATATACATTTATTTTATTTCTCGAAAGATCATTCAAAAGATCGTGATGCATGATGAAAAAAAGTTTTTACTTTGTATTAACAATGCAAGTGTAATTATTTTGTATCAACAATGCAAGTGTAATTATTTTGAGTATTCAAATGATTAAAAATATGATTTAGGATTTTTCAAAAAACTTTATGTCCTAATATACAATGTACATTTGTAGATGACAAATACGATACTTAGAAACTATGTTGATATGATTTTAATTGAGTGAATATAACGCAATTATCCTAAATCTTGATTTTTTAGTATAAAATTATGGAATCAAGACTCAAATTTAAGAAATAAGATGAAAATACTTACAATAGTTGTTGCTAATGACTTGAAAGTGATGGATCTATATTAATTATTGCTTGAAACAAACTTGGCAGGAAGTACAATCTGGTGGTGTCAAAGTTTTGGTGAGTTGATTATTGAAGGAAAGCAAGTGGTTCCAATAATTTATAATGTAGGGTATGACTGATTGAGAACAAGAACAACCAAACAGAAGACATATCCAAGGCACGTTGATCCGTCGATCCGTGTGCGGCTGAAAAACAGGAAGGGATTGATTATCACCTTGAATTTACGTTGGTGTTATCATTTTAGCAATTGGAGAGGCTTATATATGTTGTAAATATGTTGTGTTCAAATTTTCAGAGTCAATGTCCAAGTTTTGAGCATTACGTTAGAGTTGTCCCGTGAAACGGGTTCGCTTGAACCAATTGTAATAAATTCGTTTTAATCTCAAAATGATCCGCATTAATTTCCGGTAAAATGATAGCTTCTCTGTACCCTTTCGTGGGTGCACGGAGTAGCTCTTCCATTGTACGTTCCGCCATTGGTGCAACGATAGTACGAAGCTCGGGTTCGACTATGTTCGGAGCACGTCCTCTATTTCGACGTCCCGGAATGATTATGTTCGGATTATTTGGAAAATTGGAATTTCTAGTGCGCATGCACTAAACAAATGAATGAAATGATAAAAGAAATGAGAAAAGGAAATATTTTTGTTTACTGAATAATCAACAAACTTAGGGTAACTCTCTTTAGTAAAATAAATTTTACAAAAGAGGTGCGCCTTTTTCGTAAGTGACACAAATGGTAAAAATTTAATCTTTGGTTCGGGAACTTATTGATGGATAATACCTCAGTTGAAGGTATTATTTGTTGGTGTTCTTTTACCAACTTGGTTAATTTTTTATTTCTTAATGAATTCACAAGAAAAATCAAAAAATCCGGAAGAGCAAATATTTTTGTATTTTTCTTATTTAATAATCTTCTACTTATACTAAAAAGAAAAGAAAAATATTTTTTAACTTTTTGTATTTTAATTTTTTTTGTATTTTTGATTTTCTTAAAAGCTTAACTTTCGAAGACGAAAGGTTTTCCAAATCACGATCAATAAACTTCAAACTAAAGAATCTTAAACACAAATCCCCGGCAACGGCGCCAAAATTGATCGTTGAAAATCAATTTATAATATACGTATAATATATAAGTATAAAGAGAATTACTAAAAATCCTTGAGGACAAAGATTTAGAGCAAAAATCCCCACAAAAATACCACACGTAAGAAACCGGTATGTGATTACCGGGTCGTTTTCCCAAAGATTTATGAAATTGAGACCACGTTTGTTATTTGGACAATGATTTGAATTGATTTTCAAAGTTTTTGGATTGATTGTCTAAATCTACAATTAAAAGCAATAAAAACTAACAATTAAAAACATTTAAGCAACTAGAACAATTTAACAATAACGGGAATTAAAATAACACAACAATTAAAGTCCTAAAATGTTTAAAAATTAATCCTAAAATTATTTTTCTATATTTTTTTTAATTCTAAATGACTATTAAAAAGGAAATCCTAAAACGAAGTAAATTTAAGCTAAAAATGAAAGAAAACGAGAACGACAACGAAATCCCGTTCTTTGAAAAGGGAAATTACAAAATATTGACCCTACGAAAGAAATTTTATTTATCCTATAACAAGGACTGAATAAGCTATTCTTAGACTAACACTATCCTAATAAGCTAAACTTAACTAAAAAGAAGCAATTCATAAGCTGAGATTATCAAATTAGCTCCTATGCTTACTACAGCTACCAAATAGATCAAATGGCACTTTTTAAGCTTAATTTTAACTAAGCTATTGGAACCTTATGTTAGTTTATGGATGATAAATTAATATATGTGTGTTAGGATCGAACTCAAGATCACGGGATTGCACTCACTACGAGTTAACAATTAATAAATAATATATTTGTTAATTTTACACATAAACGTTTAACGGTCGTTAAGTATTTAACGGAAAAGACTAACGACCATAAGGACAAGGACAAGTACATAATTACATAATTGATGTTACATAATGTTACATAATTAATGAATTGATGCTTACACTATTGATGTTAATAATGAATGGTATTGGATGTTACAAAATTGATGATTGCATAATTAATGAATTTGATCGTTACGGTTCACAAGTATTATGGTTAGGGTATTTGCTATATAATCACCTATTTTGGAGAGGTGAAAGAGTGACAATAATCCCTAAACTCTATCACTCCTTTGTCCTACATCCACTCCCTTATACCTTGGGTTGATCGGATCGAATCATTCGTTTAAACGCTACGTGTTATCAAGCTAGTGATTGGTTAACTCGATACATAGCGTGTGTACAAGATCGTGATACAATCTTCCTTTAGATTGTTCTTGGATTGTTTTCGTATAAACCCTAATTTGTGGTTCTTGGAAATAAATCCCTAAGCAATTTGCTTCTGTCGGGCTAGACTCAAGGTAATGTAACCTAATTCGGTTAATTATTCAAACTGATATTTGATCCTTTATTTGCTTCGCTATTCTATGCTTTGATGTTATGGTTTAATATAATTGTTATGAAAGTATAAAACCATCAGTGGCATCACGAGCCATTTTAACATGTTGATAATTACCGAAACCTAAAATCAATAACTAATATTGATCACTTGACTGTGTAGATAATACATGATTTTCGGGTTTTTATAAAAAAAATTTCGAAATTTTTTATTTATGAAACCCTAAAGTACATGTTTTGATTTTTAAGAGTTCATTTTCATGTATTAATTGTTATGACATGTATGTGGTTATGATCCTTGCGGGGATAATTGTTATGTGTATTGTGTGGGTGGATCCATGACAAACATGCATGTTTATAAATGGATATTGAGATTATGAAAGTAATTTGTTACATGTATATTTTTTGCACTACTTAATTTTTGTACGATAAATCTAAAATTCGGGAAAGACTTTATATATTGATTGTTGATTGGATATCTGAGATAAGAAAACTAGAATTTAAAATTAGGGGTTCATCGTTATAATTGATTACATGTAGCTACTTGAATTGACTTTAATGTCATATAAATTGTTATTATGTGTTTATTGTATTTTGTCATTATTTTTAATTACTTGTTTTTCGTTTATTTAATTATGGCGAATTGTTGTAAACAAAGGGTAATTTTTTCAAAGAAAAATAAATATGGACTAAATCAATATAAAAAATTAAGAATTGTTTTGAAGATTAAATAGTTGATTGGTAATTTTCGTACTAAATGGTTAGAAAGGCTCATCCAATTTGACAAACTGTGTGGGAAGTTTAACGCGTCGCTGGTCAAACCCGACTAAAGAAGGAGGTTATGCTTCAGCGCTGACCAAATTCTCGGCTTGCTTGTACGTCAAATTGGAGTTACCTACGACTGTTCATAAAGTACAAAAATTACCTTAAGGTTGATTTGTCTCAATTACACACCCGAAACACTAAGTTGAAAGACTTATGCAAAAGTACGGTGTGGGCGATAATTGGAGGCACTTCTTTAATTGGTTCATCCAATGCCATCAACCAAATATGTTTATTTGATCTTCACCTAAAAAGTTAATAAAAATGTTTTATTAAATGTATGCTATGGAGTTGTATGCATGCTTCTCCATACATAATTTTGATTCACATATCAAAAAATGAATACCCTTAAAACTTAAGTCTAATGCCATCTAATTAAAGGACACTTGAAATTATGATTAAGTCAAGTGAGACCTTGGACTATATCGTAATGGAAAGAAACCTATCATGATTGAGTGAGATCTCACATGAATGTGTTTACGTTCTTTAGATTAGAATGACTTAATTGAGTTACTTAGTGAGATCTAGAAACTCAAGGCATTAAGATGGGATGAAACATGTTTACAATGCAACTAGTTTGGCAATGTAAATCCCATAAATATCTAGAAATTGAAAAATGTTTGTCAATTAATTGTTCGACAAGTTACCATGTTGAATACATTCATCACTAGCAGATCAACTGATGTGATGGGTTTATGTCAATATGGGTTCTAGTTTTCAAGGAGATACTATGGTTATATGTATATCACCTGGGTATATTTTATTTTCTTGAAAAATGGTATTATCGAAAATACTAATGATTTTTTGAACTTTTTCTGTAGAAATGGCTCATTCCGACAATAACGCTTTAAGTTCTGCGTTCAAAACTTTCTTTGAACGAGAAACATTGACTGGCCCAAATTTCAATGAATGGCATCGTTCTCTAAGAATTGTCTTGAGAGTAGCTGATACTTATGATTATTTGTATAAGCCTTGTCCTGATCAACCCCCTGAGACTGCAACAGCTGAAGAAAAGGCAGCATGGAAAGCAGAATATAAAAAGCACTCTGATGTGGCTTGTATTATGCTTGGAAAAATGTCACCTGCTCTGCAAAGGCAGTTTGAAAATTATCCACCCCAAAACATGCTGGCTGAACTTCGAAAAATGTTTGAGAAACCTCCTGCTGTAGAGATCTACGATCTGGTAGATACTCTACATAGTTGCAAACAGGCCCCTGGTAAATCTGTAAGTGAACATGTATTGGAAATGAAAGGGCTCATGGACCAATTACATACACTTGGGAAACCATACGACAATGATATGGCAGTTAACTTAATCAACAGGTCCCTTAACAAGGATTTTGGTGATTTTGTAAGAAACTTCAATATGCATTGCGTGGGGAAGACAGTGAGTGATTTACACGCATTGCTCATTGACTATGAAAAGGGTTTGAAGGACAAGGTCACCCCTACTCCTCAAGTATTCTCAATACAAAAGGGTAGGGATAACAAGTCAAAACCGCAAGGAAACAAGCAGAAAAAAGGGAAGGGTAAGGCTGATAAGAACAAGCAAGTTGTGCCTTCTCAACCAAAGCCTAATCCCAAGAAGAGAAAGGAAAATCCTAATAAGGATCAAGCTTGTCACCACTGCCACATGACTGGGCATTGGAAGAGGAACTGCCCTCTTTATCTCGAAGAGTTGCGTGCAAATAAGAAGAAGTCTGAGCATAGTGCTGCAGTTTCAGGTAACTTATTTGCAATTGAATTATTCAATCTAACTCACAAATTAAATTCTTGGGTATATGATACGGGATGCGGTATTCATGTTTGTAATACGCTGCAGGGATTTAATGCTGAAAGGAAACTAGCTTATGGGGATCAATATCTGCATATGGGCAATGGAGCACAAGCAGTTGTTGAAGCCATAGGAACGTTTGATTTAGTTTTACCTTCTGGTTTAGTACTGAAATTAAACAATTGTTACTTTGCACCTTCTATTGTTAGAGGTGTTGTTTCCTTTTCATGTTTGTTGGATCTTGGTTTTAAACATACTGTTGCTAGTAATGGAATTTCTGTTTCTTTAAATGGTGTATTCTATTTTAGTGCTATTTCTGTGAATGGTGTGTTTGAAATTGACATGAATAAAAATGTCACCAAGAATAATAATTCTGTCTTTAGCATCAATAAGAAGAGAAAGTTAGACTTGGATTCTTCTTATCTTTGGCACTGTAGACTTGCCCATATTGGCAAGACTCGCATGCAAAAGCTTCAACGTGAAGGTCTTTTGGAAAGTATCAATGAGGAATCATTTGATAAATGCGAATCTTGTATTTCTGGGAAGATGACAAAGAAACCTTTTAATAGCAATATTGAAAGAGCTACAGATCTACTTGGTCTAATTCATACTGATGTGTGTGGACCACTTAGACATGTGTCAAGGAAAGGTGCTAGCTACTTCTTAACCTTTACGGATGATTTCAGTCGTTATGGATATGTTTATTTGCTTAAACATAAACATGAGGTATTTGAAACATTTAAGGTTTTCAAAGCAGAAGTAGAACTGCAACTAGGAAAGAAGATTAAAGCTCTTCGATCCGATAGAGGTGGTGAATATTTAAGCCAAGAGTTTAAAGATTATCTAAGTGAGAACGGAATAGTTCAGAATCTTACTTCTCCATATACTCCACAACAAAATGGTGTATCTGAAAGGAGAAATCGTACACTACTAGATATGGTACGATCTATGTTTAATCTTACTACTCTACCGTTATCCTTTTGGGATTATGCCTTAGAATCTGCTGTGCGTATTCTTAATATGGTTCCCACTAAGAAGGTTGATAAGACACCATATGAAATATGGCATGGCAAAGTGCCGAATATGTCTTATTTAAAGGTCTGGGGTTGTGAGGCGTATGTGAAACGTGACTCAGCTGATAAACTCAAACAGAGATCTGTCAAGTGTATCTTTGTAGGATACCCTAAGGAAACTATGGGTTACTATTTTTACTTTCCACCTGAAAACAAAGTAATTGTTGCAAGGTATGGAGATTTTCTTGAAAGAGATCTCATATCTCAAGAATTCAGTGGGAGAGATTGTGATCTGGAAGATGATCATATAGATACATTACCTTCTGAAAACACTAGCGAGATTCCAGTAGAGCCTGAAAGTCTGGGTCCTCCACCGGAATTAATTCCTGTCCGTAGGTCCGAAAGGCCTAAAAATGCACCCAACCGTCTCTGTCTAAACATGGAGGTTGAGGATGATGAAGTAGGGGATCTTGGAGAACCTGCTAATTATCGAGCTGCTATGATTGACCCTGATAAGGTTTTATGGCAAGGTGCAATGGATGAGGAAATGAAATCCATGAAAGTCAATAAAGTCTGGATTGTAGTAGACCGCCCTCCTAATGCCAAGGTAGTTAGGAGTAAGTGGCTATACAAGAAGAAGACTGACATGGATGGTAAAGTACACACCTATAAAGCTCGTCTGGTGGCTAAAGGCTGCACTCAAACCTATGGGATTGACTACGAGGAGACCTTTTCTCCTGTAGCAGACATTAGAGCTATTAGGATTCTCATAGCTATAGCAGCGTACTATGATTATGAGATTTGGCAGATAGATGTTAAAACTGCCTTCTTGAATGGTAGCTTAGATGAAGACATCTATATGGAGCAACCTGAAGGGTATGTTGATCCAAATTATCCAAACGGTGTATGCAAACTTCAAAGGGCCATTTATGGTTTGAAGCAAGCATCACGTCAATGGAATAAACGATTTGATGAGGAAATCAAAAAGTTTGGATTTATTCAGAATCGTGATGAGCCATGTGTATATCGCAAAGCTAGTGGGAGTGATGTAGTATTCTTAATCCTATATGTCGATGACATTTTAATCATGGGAAACAACATTCCAAGGCTTAAGGAAGTAAAAGGACTATCTTGGAAAATATTTTTCTGTGAAGGATTTAGGAGAAGATGCATACATTCTGGGAATTAAGATATATAGAGATAGATCTCTGCGGTTGATTGGACTTAATCAAAGTGCTTACATCGATAAGATATTGAAGAAATTCAGTATGCAAAACTCTAAGAAAGGTTTTATACCGATGGAAGTCAAACATGATTTGAGTAATGAAATGTGCGCTTCATCAGATGAGGAAAAAGCTTACATGAAAAAGGTACCTTATGCTTCGGCTGTGGGACCTATCATGTATGCTGTCAGGTGTACAAGGCCAAATGTGGCGTTTGCTCAAAACTTGGTCAGTCGATATCAACAGAATCCAGGAAAGCTCCACTGGGTTGCTGTTAAACATATTCTAAAGTATCTGAGGAATACGAAAGATATGTTTTTAGTGTACGGAGGAAATCCAGATACAGAACTTGATGTTACAGGTTTCTGTGATGCGTCCTGGCAATGCGATAAAGATGATACAAAGTCTCAGACGGGTTATGTCTTTGTTGTCAATGGAGGAGCAGTAGACTGGAAGAGCAAGAAGCAGACTACCATTGCGATGCATGCGACACAATCTGAGTACATGGCTGCGTCAGAAGCTGCAATGGAAGCAATTTGGATTAGGAAGTTTGTTGAAGATCTTGGAGTGATGCCTTCAATAAGTAAACCTATTAATATGTATTGTGACAATTCTGCTGCAATCATATTCGCCAATGAACCTGGAGTCATGAAAGGCGCCAGACATTTTTTACGTAGATATCACTATGTTCGAGAACAAGTCGAGAGTGGTAAAATCAAATTGATAAAAGTTCACACAGATAAAAATCGATTCGTAATATGAATGATATATGATTCATTATACGAATCATATATGATTTTCGCAATTCGTGACTGAAAAAAAGCTCCTCGAAAGTATATCGTGTCACCCGTCCACTGAAAGATAAAAAAATACTCGTCGCGATGGTGTATTTTTTGTCGTGTGACGATTTACTGTTTGTAAGATATTTTATTTTTAAAAAAGTGATGGAAAGTAGGTTTTTTTATTTTTGATGAAAAAATAGATGGCTGAGATTGATTTATTGGATCTATGATAAATAATGAGTCTATGTTGATCTTAACTCATATACTTGAAAGTATATTAATGTGATTACATGCCAAATTTAAATGATATTCGATGAATAGAATATAGGACTTATCCTAACTATATGATTGTACTTTATGGATCTTGTCATTAACTAAATCATAAATAGTTATCCTCAGACTTGAGATACCAGGAAACTGTTATGGATCTAGTGCATTTTTGTGAAGCAATTTAACGCTACACGTAACTGGTAGTTATACGGATTGTTTTCAGAAGTGTTGCAAAATTCATGAGTTTTGCTTGTAGTCAATAAAGGATTTGTTTCCTTCAAATTCGTTTTGAAGTTTAATACAGCTGGGCCCCTCGTGGGATTGGTAAGATGTATGTGTGGCCACACCCAAAATTTTCTGGAATACGTTCAGAAGATTTGGTAATCTTGCTCAATCAGATAAACGAGAAACAGAATCAGTTAATTAAGGAATGACTAAGATCCATATCCTTATTAACATTGTATTAGAAACAAAAGGATAATAATAATGATGAATCATTAAAAGGTTTTTCCAGGAGACCTTACTTGAGATCGTACTAGAGGCATCGGCGTGTAACTAGACGCTAACCGATGTGATCACACTATTAAAATATGTCCAAGTGGGAGCTGTTAGTTTATGGACGATAAATTAATAGATGTGTGTTAGGATCGAACTCAAGATCACGGGATTGCACTCACTACGAGTTAACAATTAATAAATAATATATTTGTTAATTTTACACGTAAACGTTTAACGGTCGTTAAGTATTTAACGGAAAAGACTAACGACCATAAGGACAAGGACATGTACATAATAACATAATTGATGTTACATAATGTTACATAATTATTGTTACTTAATGTTACATAATGTTACATAATTATGTTACATAATTAAGAATTGATGGTACATAATTGATATTAATGAATAGATGTTACATTAGAGAAAGGGAGCCTATATAAACACCTACATGGAGATGTGAAAAGGGTACACACAATAATCCCTAAAAACTCTATCACTATTCTTGTCCTTCATTCGGCTCCATAACCTTGGGTTGATCGGATCGAATCATTCGGTTAAACGCTACGTGTTATCAAGCTAGTAATTGGTTAACTCGATACATAGCGTGTGTACAAGATCGTGATACAATCTTTCTTTAGATTGTTCTTGGATTGTTTTCGAATCGCTAAGCAATTTGATTCTTGTTCGGGCTAGAATCAAAAGGTATGTAACCCTAATTCGGTTAATTATTCAAGCATGTTATTTGATCCTTTATTTGCTTCCGCTATTCTATGCTTTGATGTTATGGTTTAATATAATTGTTATGAAAGTATAAAAACCATCAGTGGCATCACGAGCCATTTTAACATGTTGATAATTACCGAAACCTAAAATCAATAACTAATATTGTATTGATGTTAAAATACATGAAAGGGTTTTATAAAAAAAATTTAGTCGAAAATTTTATATAAGAAACCATAAAGTACATGTTTTGATTAAAGAGGTTTAATATACATGATTAAATTGTTATGACATGTATGTGGGTTACGATCTTTACGGGATAATTGTTATGTGTATTGTGTGGATCCATGACAAACATGCATGTTTATCATGGATCATGAGAATATATGAAGTAATTTGTTACGTGTATATTTTTGACCACTTAATTTTAGTACGATAAATCTAAAATTCGGGAAGACTTATATATTGATTCTTGATTGGATATATGATAAGTAAAACCTAGAATTTAAAATTAGGGTTCATCGTATAAAAGGATTGCATGTGGCTACATGATTTACTTTAACGCATATAAATTGTTATTATGTGTTTATTGTTTAGTCAATTATTTTAATTACTTGTTTTTGTTTATTTAATTATGGCGAATTGTTGTAAACAAAAAGGGTAATTTTTCAAAGAAAATAATATGGACTAAATCAATATAAAAAAAATTAAGAATTGTTTTGAAGATTAAATAGTTGATTGGTAATTTTCGTACTAAATGGTTAGAAAGGCTCATCCAATTTGACAAACTGTGTGGGAAGTTTAACGCGTCGCTGGTCGAACCCGACTAAAGAAGGAAGTCAAGCTTCACGCTGACCGAATTCTCGGCTTGCTTGTGCGTCAAATTGGAGTTACCTACGACTATTTAAAAGTACAAAATTACTTTAAGGTTGATTTGCCTCAATTCCACATCCGAAACACTAAGTTGAAAGACTTATGCAAAAGTACGGTGTGGACGATAATTGAGGGCACTTCTTTAATTGGTTCATCCAATGCCTCAACCAAACTATGTTTATTTAATCTTCACCTTAAAAGTTAATAAAAAGTGTTTTATTAAACATATGCTATGGAGTTGTATGCATGCTTCTCCATACATAATTTTGATTCACATGTCAAAACATTCGTAGAAAGGTCGGTTAATATAAAAAACCTAAATTAAGTAAAAATTAATTAGATCAATCAAAATTTAGAAAAGTACAACCAAAACAATGTGCTATGACACATGTGAAATACCCCCACCCACCAACCCTCATGATCTTAATTACAAATGTCGTTGGTAATATTTTTAAGACTCAGTTATAAAAGCATAGTCGAGAAATAACAATAATTACCCAATGAGAATATAAATAACGCATTATACCTTTCTAGTATACAGATGGAATAACAATTTCAAGGCGCCCCATAATATAAGAGCTGATCGATGACCTCTAATTTGTTCATATGATCAGTTTTATTAAAATAGGTAAACCGATTTATTCGATAAACTTATACAATTGAGCTTATAGTTCTGAATACTCGATATTGCATAATCATTATCAAAACTATCATATGCAAAAAAGAAGTGAGCTTACATTTTCAACAAATAACACATTCAACGGAGGAATAATTTGTTTAGGACATCGCCTAAAATAAATTAAACATATATCATATATGATATTATTGCCTCTTGGTTATAATTAATCATCACGTGCTCCATTTTTGCCCTACAAATGATAATTACACAAACACAATTCATCAAACAGTTCGCGTGTATAAAAAACACACATAATATAAACTACAAAAAAATCATTTTCATCAATCCATATCATCTACTAACAATTAATTTAAGAATGAAAAGAGATGAAACATGTCAAACCTGATTAATCTTCCGCAGCCACATTCTACCTAAAAAATAATTATAAAATAATCAATCAAAATATATCAAGGTGATTTCCCCCAAATTTTATATGGTCCTCGTTAAAAACAAATAAATTATGACATACTTAATCGAAAATTTTCACGTATTTGAATTAAAATAAAATAATTGTAACAAAATCGGCACAAAAATTAAAAAAAAATTACCTTTATTAATTCCCATCTTGAAGAGTTGACATCATGTAGAAGTGTGATCCATTCCTTGTTTAATATTGTGTGATAGTAACTCTTGCTAAATTTAAGGATTAAGGCAATAATGGCGGTAGAGATTTTGTAGGGGATGAATGAAAATTGATATGTATCGTAAAATTAAGGACTCACAACAGTAATGATTTTGAAATTACTTTAACTGTTACCAATATTAAAAAGAGTGTAACACAACTTCTTGTATAAGTATTATGCAATGATTGCATTTACCAAACGTGAAATGCAACGTGAGGATGACACGTTTGATTTATTAAATGCTGATGCTTCAAAGAGTTGTAAAATAAAATAAAATAGATTTACAAACTAAAAAAACACAAAGAAAACCATGATATAAAAGGAAACAACATCATGATTAAAGTTAAGAATATTCTATACGAATTTTTTGACTATATACAGGTTGTAACCTATGAACGTAAGATGATTTAGTCAAATCCCTATAATTTATAATTGATTGTATATAATTTTCATAAATTTTATTACCTTCATATACTTACCATAATAATTATGTTTACAATCTAGTATAAATACATTTCATATGTCTCCATTGGTTATTCATATACAATCGTTCATCAAGAACTTAAAACACACAACACGTACAAAGGTTGTTCAACAATGAAGTTTTTGATTCTCGTTATTGCTATCTTAGCAACCTCATGCACAGCTAGAATCGCTCCAACGATCGTCTTGGATCCATGTCAACCATCATCTACGTCTATCGGAATCAACTTCTTGATATTCTCAACTACGTCTCACTATTTCATTATCTTCACTATCAATTCTCGTCTCATCTCAAATCAAATCAATTAATTTTCTTTTCAAAGAAATTAATTTCTTCTCCTTGCAAGAAAACTCATCTCTAAATCACCTCTCAAATTGACGTCTTGATTATCTCGTTTGAAATAGTCAAAGAAACTTTTTAATTAAACAAAAGGTTAAATAAAAATTGTCAATATTCATTCTCATAAAAACTAGCCAAAAATCAAAGAAAACATTTTTCTCAAAGGGCAACCCCCTTAAAATTAAGGGGACCGGCCGTGTAAATTGGGCGGCCCCCTTAATTATTTAAGGGGACCGGCCGTGTAAATTGGGCGGCCCCCTTAATTATTTAAGGGGACCGGCCACTGGAAAAACAAACAACCCCTTTTCAGTCGAAAATACATAGCCAAACACCATTTTTTTTCTTCTTTCCTCTTCCACCTGCTGTGAATGAACCATTTTCACCAAAACCTTTAAAAATCAATCTTCAAATCATCCAATTAACCAAAATTCGCTAGGGGTAATCACTAACAAATCAATCAACAACATCGAGCGTCTCTTCACAAACATTCGCTTCGATTGTCTCTTTAAAATCAACGAACCGATTGTTCCGAGATTTATTTTAGACTTCTATAGTTAAGTCACGGTTCAAACCGATGAATATGGCTATCTTTTCATCTCCTTTATGATTCAACATGAATTCATAACTCTCACTCTTGCTCAATTCGGTCAAATCCTCAAAATTCCTTACAACGGTCAAGCCGTTTTTACCAACGAGTGGGACCTTGCATCTCTTGAGTATTCTCAAGAAACCGAGGGACCATATTCCACCGACCTTCCTACTCCTGACGATATTCGTCGACTTCTTGAATTGGAACGTGTCATGGTAGACCGTACCATTAAAAGTCAAACTGTCACTCTTACTCCAAATCAAATCCTCACCAAAGAGCTAAGCCTCGACATGAAGCAATGGGAAGAGCTCATTCGAGAGAATATGTTCGGACTAGGAGGACATCGGGACCATCTCCCCGCTTGTCTTGCTCACATATTGTATTGTGTTGTTGCCGAAGAACAATACAATCTTGCTTACTTCTTTGTCAAAAGAATCGAATGTGCTAGAGCTAATCCAACCGCCAATCTTCCATATGGTATGTTCTTGACTCGTCTTTATCGACACATCATGGAAGCATATCCTCACCTCGACAATGGCATTTATGACATTGTTGATCGAGTCATGCGTCCTCTTGCTCTTAAACAAACTCGGAGACCTCGAAGTGATCGTGGCAAGGCACGCCATTCCGTCTCATCCTCATCTTCTCATCATCACGGCACGTCATCTCATCAACATGATGATGATGATGATGTCGAAACTTCTCGTGCAAGTACTCCATCTCCTACCACCTATCTTAACTCTCTTAATCCACTCAACTACCAAAACTACGAAATGCCTTCCGCTTCCGAACAAACCGATGAAACTCTCTTTGAACGACAAACCACCTTGCTCAACCAAACGCAAGAAATGCATAAGGAAATGCGCGGAGGTTTCAAGTTATTTGGAAAGGCACTAAAAGGAGTGTTTAGCAAGAAGAAGAAATGAAGACATAGGAGTGGAGTGAACTAGATGGCTAAATGTAGTTTAAGAAAATTTTTAACTTGATTATGTGTATGTTATTAACAACTTGTGTGGTGATCATCCGATATATTCGGAAAGACTTATATTGTCACACCCCCAGACGCGGCCTGGACGGAACACGTGTCCGGAGGTGTGACTTGATTGATCATCTCAAGTACAAAGCATAAAGAACGACCTCTAAGGGT
>BQNB010000272.1:0-21316 GCA_026074375.1 Tanacetum coccineum | reverse complement strand
TCCTACAACTACACTAATTAAAACAGTAAGTCCCTATTTTGAGCTTAATTTTAAGCTACCTAGAGGGCTTCTTAAGGTCTGAGCTTGTTAGGGCTTATAGCTGGACCTAGGGGTAATCTAAATAAGCTAAAAGGTCTAGGGGCTTAAGGACAAATAAGCTAGAAAGATGGTCTTAAAAATGGTGTCTAGCACCAGGGCAACTAAGCTAAAACAAGGGGGCTAAATTTGGCAGCTTAAAATAAGCTGTCAAATAAGCTTAAAATCAAAAACAAAGTTAAAACAGATTGAGCATGGCTTATGAAGAGCTTATCTTCAAACTTTCATTTGCTAAAAACTAAGAAAACATGCTGATTTTTGTTCTTGGAAAAAGGGCTTAATCTAAAAAAAAGTGTCAACAAAATATTTGGCATTATTGAACTTATGTAAACAAATTACTCCAAACACTTTGACAACTTGTTTAGGACACTCAAAAGACACAACTTTTGAAACCTAAACCTCAAGTTTACAAGGGTTTTATCCAAATACGCACTTTGCATTTCTGAAAACCAACAGTTTTAAGAGACACTTAGAAAACTTGAAAAACAACTTTTGGACTTAAAAACTTTTGAAAACAGACTCAAACAAGCTTAATAACTTAAGCTAAAGTTAGCCAAATGGTCACAACCCATGACCTTCCATTTTTGACCCATTTTGGGCTTAACCCAAACACCCCTTTATTTCTTAAAAAACGGATTTTAAAGTTATAAAGATTGGTTTAGGCATAAATTTTAAAAGAACAGTGTCAAACAAGCATAGTTAAGCACTAAAGAGTAAAAAGCAAAAGCAAATAAGCAAAATAAGACATAAATAAGCTGAAAATAAGCTTGCTACAGTAATTTTTAAGCAAAAATTTAAAAAGAAAGCATACCTTGATCCTTGCTCTAAACAGGATAAAATGAACCTAAATAAGCTCTAAAACCTACCCAAGCTTATAAATAAGCTAAACTAAGCATACCAATGAGCCATCCATTTTTGCTCATTCATCCTTTATCAAACAGTAACTTTTCTTTTTCCTTTTTAATTTTTCTTAAACTCTTGTATTAAAGTTTGGAAATAGATTAAAAAGAGCTTATATTAAGAGCTTATATGATATTAAAGAAGTACAAGTAACTTAGAACACAATATTAAAAACCAACTGAATTTTCATTAATCTTCAAAATAAAAGTACATAAAAGTTTGGCTACTTAAAAACTTAAAACTGAACTTAAAAAAAAACTACATACATTGCCTCAAGGGCTTACAAAAGACTTATATAGAAAAGCTAAGCTAGGGTTTTTTTCGATGATCTGTTTGTGCTTTCCTTTGTAGACTCACAAAACATCCTTGGTGTGCTTGTTGTGAGAGAGTAAAAACCACAAAGCAATCCTAAGCCCTTGGATTTTTCCTGGTGCCCACTCGAAAATATCGACACGAACCATTGATTTGAATGGTGGTTTCTATGGATTGCCAAGCTTGCATACCATAGTGGGGGGTTGGTTTGTTAAGGTTGAAAGGTTTTGTGATAGGAAGTGGGGGAGGTCAACGAAGGTCAACGAGGTGGAAAGGGACAGGTTTGGGGTTTTATAAGTTTGGCGGGAAATGAGTGATGAAGATAAACAGTGTTTCAAACGGGGTGAGGGTTTGGGGGATTGTCACAAAAGGTCCCTCATGGTTATAGTGGTTATTGCAATTTTCGTCCATGTCGTTGTAAATGTTTGGGGAATTGACAGAAAACACCCCTGGTCCCCAAAGGTTATATAAGTTATTACACCACAAGTCCTTGTGGTGTATAACTTTCTTGAGATGGCAGAAATGGCCCTTGTGGTTAATACTTTGGGCAGTTGGCATTTTTAGCCCTTGCAATCATTTTCCTCTTTTCTCTTCATTAAATAAGTTAGGGACTTGGCAATTTTAGTCCCTAAACTTATTTTTCTTCACTTTTTGACTTTGGATTTGTCGGGGTTGACTTTGGTTGACTTTTTCAGACTTGGGCTTTGACTTGACTTTGTCTTTTCCACGCTTTTCCATTCCGTGTCCGGTTTTGTCGTTTTGGCTTCGTTTTTCGTCCTTTTCTTAGATATCCGTTCCTGCACAACACAATTAGCAAAACAAGCATATTTTTGGCATTTTAAGTCCGTTTTTGGTTATTTTAACTTGTTTTTAAAGGTAAAAGGTGTGTGTAATTAAACACATACCAAAATCCCCCATACTAAGGTATTGCCGTGTCCTCACGCAATGCTATGAAGTAAGCATTTAGAAAACTAAGAATCTCAATCACCCTCGACTAATAACTTGGAAAAGTAGCTAAGTGTTCATCGAGGAAGTTAAAGACTCATAAGTTTTGAAAATCCCCGTCTTTACCATTTTTTTATATATACACCTATTCCTACACATCTTTTTGTATTTTTCATTTTTCATTAATCAACTAACTAGAACGTTTTGACTTTCGTTATTTAATAACTTTAAGGGATCATAGAACAAGATGCATTTCGATCCGAGAATGCCCCAAAAAGGATAAATTCATCGTTCCCGACTTTTCACTTATTCCAAACCAAGCTTAAAACGAAATCACCGTTAATTATGAGTTAAGATGCTAACACTACTCATATTTGCAATTTGATATAAAATATACAATATAATAGAATCCAAGTGTGGATTGGATCATGCATCTAGGAGCTGAAATCTTAATTTTAATATGATTTTTGATTAAATTAATATAACTCCTGAGTATACCCCTGACAACGGAGCGGACACTATGTTTTTTTTTTCCTTTTGAAATTCAAATTTGTGTAAAATATTGAAAGCATCATTCCATCGAAGCTAGATGATAATCCTTGAGATTGCAATAAAACTTTACTTGGGAATTTAGGAAATAAAACAAATGACCTTGTAATAAATGTTTATTGATATGTACATATGCGTTTGATTCAGTCAATACAATCAATAATATCAAAATTTTGAAGCAAGTTCTTAAATGACAATATTCACTAAGTGAGATGAGATAATTTAATACATGCGTGGAAACCTTGTGTTTTTTACTAAGGATTCATCATGTATATGTATCTTATATTTTGTATGAGACTAGTTGTTACTTTTGCATAAGAGCAAGATGAGCTAACAACAACAATATCTAATTGAGAGTGTTTAGATGACTGTTAACAACAGTATCTAATTGAGAGTGATTTAGTTGACTGTTAAAACAAACGTTTACAAATTATATAAGACATAGTGTTGTTTGTGTACACATAATGCTAGAGAATAATCAATTCTAGTTGAAGTAAGATTTCATCATTTATGATAAATCTGCTAACTAGATATGCTCAGCTAAGAGCATTGTTGCAATACACATTAAAGAATAAGGATACTTTACTATAAAGATGACTGTCTGAGATAAGTATGTTGGTGACTTCAAATACCTCATAAAAGGTACTGTCACATTTCCATACTATGATACTTGCAATAGTATGCAAATATACATACGACACTCATCATATCATTCAAATCCTACACAAATTTATGAATTTGAAACAAGTATTAGGAAAGTTTACTCAGATGACTATTTAGCTTTCTTATACAGAAAGAGTTGATCATGTTGGAAACATTAGACTTAAACTTACTAATTAGTCTTATGCATATCTGTTTTTAGTATTTGGATAATAGAACTGAAAGCAGTTTTATTAAATAATAAATTGACATACCTGGTATGATCGTTTTCATTTATACTACTGTGTTCTATATTTGCATGTTTAATCCTTGAATAATTTTATTATTCTAAATATGTCCATTGTCGGGTAACAATATGGGAATATTGTTACATTAAGGCAAATGTGAGTGTTGGTTGTATTATTTAAATACATGGATGGTTCCCGCCAAACTCATATATTATTCACAAGGGATGGATATTGGACATCTCAACCTTCGAATATTTACTTTTGGATCCTTGTCATAAGTAAAATATCAAAAATGGTTAAATAAGTCATCCTTAGACTTGAGATGCAAGCAAGTTCTGCATGTGTGGATATCACTTTTTTAATTATAAGTCAAACGATAACCTGAAAATGGTAGTTATAAAGGCTATTCTTGGAAGTGATGTGAAGCAGCATCCACAACACTTGTAGTCAATAAAGAATTCGTTCCTTTAATTGTCTAATTGCAGAATGATAACATTAGAACCTCTCCAGAATTAATCAGATGATTGTGTGGCTGCACTCAAAGTGTAATTCAAGATGATTTTTGATTACGTTTGGTAGATCTGAATTAACTTCTATAATGAGAAACTAAATTGTTAAACTATATGGAATGAGTTAGGATCCATATCCATGGTTTAATGGTATCTGTAACAAAGGGATGATATTAGCAAGAAATACATAACCATTATACTGAGAATGTTCTTGGAACTTCATCTCAGGTATTTCTAGTTTTAATAACAAATGGAGTGTTGCTAGACGTTTTCATTGTTGGTATAAATGGAACAAAAGCTACTCCCCACTCCCCAAGGGGAGTATTGGAATGTGGTAGTTGGATCCGCGTGTTATGCGACTAGAAGTACGTGAGCCTATTGGGGGCACACACGTTAAGACACATAGAATACGTTTATTGTTAAATATACTTCACGTAATATATTTAAATAGTCGTTATAGTTTATAACTAACTTAACGGTTATTTAAATATGTAAACCGAAGGGACTTAAATTGACAAAACCCAAACCCAAAGGGGTGCCTTGTGATGGCCGGCCCCTATGGTTTTTTAGAGGGGGTGTTTGTGTCGATTTAGAATTGAGGAGGTGGAGGAATTGGAATAAGGAATGAATTATGGTTTCCTTGTTCACCAAGGACTAGGTTTTGGGTGCCTATATAAACACCCTCACCCTAGCTCATTATTGATTCATTCAAAATCCCTAAAAACCTAAATTGATTTTTGGTTTCCCCTCTCCTCCCAAAACCGAATTCGGTAAAACCCTAAAAGGGTAATTCGGTTTCTTTTCTCCTCTTGATTGATTTCGGTGAAAACCTTAAAAGGGTTTGGTGCGATTGGATTCCCACAAGCTCGATCATAAGCTCAAGTTATTCAAGGATTTCGTTTTACAAGTTCTCCTATTGTGACAACAAATTTGTAACACCCCCAAATCTGGGTAGCAGCGGAATGTTGAATATCCGAGGGCGTTACTTCATAGATCAATAGCACAAGATATGAGAACGACCACTAAACGTGTCATTTTAAAAAGATACATTGGATTAACAAAATACTTGTTCATTACATAAGCTCATGGCTTTAAATTGTTCGACAATATAAGTAAAGATTTCGGTTTATAACAAATGTTCCCAAAATGTAATACGCCCAAAATCTTTAGTACTGACTCTTTCCAAAGAGTGACCCCCAATGTATCTGAGCACCTCGTGCCTTATGACCTGATAAAACATTCATAAAAAGTCAACATAAAAAAAGTATGTGAAGTCAAAAGGTTTATTGTAGAATCAATAGTAGGACCGCAAGATTTCCAAGTGTATGATTAAGCAACAGATGCAAACATCATAAAAAGTAATTACATTTTCCTAAGCTCATACAACTGAGCTCGACATGTAATAATGCAATAAGTTTTCCAATAAATCCCGTGAAAGATGTTCTAGACACGCAACATCCCATTCCGACATGGTATACTTTGTTTTCCCCGGCAACCCAGCACAAGTGACGCTTACTTACACCCCAAACGGGGCTGCCAATCCCAAATAGATCTATTTATAACATTCGCGCTTACAATCTAGTAATTGATAGTCCATGATAAAGGGCTCAGTGGGTTATTGCTACTTAGGTAAACACGTAATCATAGTATAAAATGTACACTTGCTTCCAGTTTCTAAAACAAAGCATGTTTCTCTCCCTAAAGATGTAAATCAATTTAAAATAATATATAAACATGGAGCTATGAACACACTTATAAATAGTCCTCTGAAAAGGTAAAAAAACCAAGTATGGCCGAATGAATCACAAACCGTCAAATACCTAAGTAAAACCGGCCAGACTTAGTCTACAAGTTTAGGCAAACGATCAATGCATAACTACAATAAGTTTGCTAAGTTATATAGTATACTGTTCTCACTTTTGTGGTTGGTGCGAACTCATGTTTTAATTATTTAAATTGGTAGTTGTATTCACTTGATGGCTCTTGGGAAAGTATACGATTACACACGTTCAAATATATGTATAAACGTTATTAATAAATATTCATATTTATTAAGTCGTAGTTTAACTTGTATAATATCCGAATATAACTCGTCCGATATGTTAAGTATTGATAAAATCACTTTCGTTCATGAAGTACCCTTAGGTTTTCTATATTTACAAAAACAGTCCCTATGTTTATGAAAATATAGTATTTACACTTTAAATCCCTAGGTTTCCATATTTGCACTTTTAGTCCTTCAACTTTGTAACAATTACACTTTAGGTCCTTATGTTCTCAAAACAGCCCCTTTAAGTTTTAGAATTGACAAAACAGCCCCTAGACTTTATAGAAACTGTTTTTGACAGTTTTAACCCCAAGTTTCCATTTTTGACACTTTTAGTCCCTAACTTACAAAAATTACATTTTAAGCCCTATTAAGTTCTAACAAGTGGCATTAGGTTTTATTAAGCTCCAATAAGCCATATAAGCTGGGTCAGCTTATAAATAAGCTCGGATGAGCTTATTTAGGCTTATAGGACCTTATTGGGCCCGTTAAGGTCCAATAAGCAATTTATAGGTCCAATTTAGTTTCCAAAGGCACATAAGCCCTCATTAAGCTTATTTAAGCTCAATAATTCTGTTTGGCTAAAAAATAAGCTCGGGTGAGCTTATTTGAGCTTATTCGAGTTTGTTGGGCTCGTTAGCCCATCAACCTTAACCCGAAATGTTTTTAAAAGGTCCATTTGGGTTTCTCATATGATCCAACTTATTTTCTTATCTCAATAAGCACTCATAGGATCTGTTTAAGCTGTTTTTATTGTGTGGCTCGTTCAATAAGCTATTAAGCCTCGGTAATGGGCTTTTGGGCCCATTACGAACCCGTTAGGCATTTTAAGCTTTTGGGTTTACTCCTTTAAGGTCCATTAGCTTTTTCTAAGGTTATTATATGTCCTATAAGCTGTTTAAGCTCGCAAATAAGCTGTCTAAGCTTATTTGTGGCTTATGAGCTTCGTTTGGTCACGGTGATGGGCTACCAAGCCCATTAAGGGTCCGGTTAAGTTTCTAGGGTATATCAAGGTCCATGTGGGTTTAATAAGCACAATAGGCTCCTTAATAAGCTCATGGAGCTTTATAATAAGTTGCAGTCTCCACGGTACGGCATGTTGGGCCTGGTTTGGTTTAACGAGCCTATTAGTGGCCCGTTAAGGGTTTCCCTTTGCGTTTAACTAGTCAACGAGTTTAATAAGCTTCCTAACCCCTCCATACGCTCAAGTGAGCTTAATAATAAGCCATGGTTCCTCATTAACGGACAGTTAGGCCCGTTTGGTTCGTACATAGACTGTCGGGCCTAATAGGCTCATTTAGGGTCTGTTTAGTTTATTAAGGATTTTAAAAGGTTTTGTTAGGGTTTGGTAAGCCCTCAAACCCTCATTTTAAGCACTTAGTCTGAAATAAGCTTAGCCATAAGCCACGCTGACCCTTTTATGGGCTTTCGGCCTAACAGTGGACGTATGTGTCCATTGTGGGTGCTCATGGCTCGGGTTTGTGGTGATAACTCATAAGCCGAACACGTTGAGCTTATTAGTTCTTTCTATGGTTTGTGTTTAACACATGCTTACTAAGCTAGTGCACTCCTTCCCAAGCCTCGCCATTAAGGTTTCACTTAAAGTTTACGTTTTGATTTCGTGCAATTCATTTTTAAAGAAGACATATGATCCCTAGCCTTGTTAAGTTGAGTTTTCATTAAGGTTGACACCTTTCTAGCACTACACAACGATGATATAATATATTTTTATGTACGTGAGCCATGCATGGGTTGAACCATGCGTGCTCATGCCCATGTAGATTTGCTAGTAACATTTTAACGTAACCTATACGACTAGAAATCAAATAAATCTTTATAATACGAAATGTACAAACTCGAATGCGACATTAACAAAGTCTAGAGACCTCGAATGGTCATGTAGCACTTAAATGACAACACCGACGTTTTGTTATACCCAAATGTATGTTAACCCTAAGCTTCAAAGCTTACTAATTAACCTAATCTTGGCTCGTGTATTCCCCTTGTGCACTCGTATGACAATCCTAGTAGTGTTTGTGGGTTCGAATGAATTAATGGAAGTGTTTGTTTGCGGTTTGTGACCCGAACAAGAGAGACAATAATATGACTTAGTTGTTTGAGTGTTTTGTGAGTTGCAAGAAGTGTTTAAGGTGAATGTACATGAGTATTTATAGGCAAGAATACTAGTTACATATTCCTAGTCCCAAACAAACCAAAACCGGCCCTAGGCTTAGTGGTTTCATAGTTTCTAGTTAATCACACATTGTTTTGTTAAAACAACTAAGTACCATTCTTAATTACAAGGTTTTGGTACAAGATTTACCAAGATTATGGAAATCTTATGGATTTTGTGTGTTATTGTTGGCTAGCCGCGGGTATCAAGGCACAAGAGGGAGTAAAATGGTTATTAACCATTGGGTAATAGGCTAACTAGGAACATATTGTACATGTTTTAATTAAACATGGGTTGTACAAGTACTTAGGGATCATTAGGAGATTTTCTAGTTGCTTTAGTCCCCTCATTCGGCCAACATAGGCTTTTAACACAAGAATTGATTAAATTTTGTGTTTAAGGTTTAAAAGTGGGTATTGGTTTGAGTCTAGGTATTTTCGGGGTGTGTCTAAATGTATTTTATTGCGAAACGTAAGCCCTTTACGTGACCAATAAAAATAAAATATGAAAAGTTAATAATTATCTTCTTAATAATTATATAACACTTGTTTGACGTAAACCTTAATTTATTTGGTGACCGTTTACGTTAAATGATTATTTCTAGTCTACGCGATTTAGCTTAAAAGTTAATTTAAAAGTAAACGCGTATCGGACTAAAATAAATAGTGACAAATAATAGGAGTCGTAAAATGACCTAAAATTGAGAAATGTTACAGTCTCCACCCGTTAAAAGAGCTTTGTCCTCAAAGCTTAAGACCTTGTAGTGGATGACGAAGCTTGGTTTATGAAAAGCTGTGGGTATTTCTGTTTGAACGAATCTTCACGTTCCCAGGTGAACTCATGACCTCTCCTAGAGTTCCAGTGAACCTTAACCAATGGTATCCGGCTTCGCTTCAATCGTTTGATCTCCCGTTCCATGATTTCAACGGGCTCTTCCACAAACTGGAGCTTATCGTCAACGTGAATTCCTTCTAACGGCATGACTAATGGTTCGTCAGCGTAACATTTCTTCAGATTAGACACATGGAAAGTATGGTGAACTCTGCTAAACTCTTGAGGAAGTTCCAGCCTATAGGCAACTTTCCCAACCTTGGCTAACACCTTGAAAGGTCCGACATATCTCGGGTTTAACTTACTCCGCTTACCGAAATGTACAACCCCTTTCCAAGGTGAGACCTTGAGCATAACCCTATCCCCAACTTCGAACTCCATCAGTTTTTGCTTCAAATCAGCGTAGCTCTTTTGTCGATCCTGAGCAGCTTGAATTCTCTGCTTGATCAGGACGATCTTTTCCGTTGTTTCTTAGATCAATTCCGGACCAGTCAATTGGGCTTCTCCAACTTCGGCCCAGCACACAGGGGATTGACATTTTTGGCCATAAAGTGCCATCATAATGGGTGCGCTTTATAGCTCAGAGTGATAACTTTGTTATACGAAAAATTCGGCAAATGCAAATGTTATAAAAACCCAGCCCACCTTGCCAAAATCGATCACGCAAGCACGTAGCATGTCCTTGAGAGTTTGAATAGTCCACTTCTAGGGCCTTTTGGTTTCTTCCTGGATGATTACGCAGTGCTCATACTTATATCTGTTACCCAAAGCTTTCTGAAATGATTTCCAAAAATTTGACGTGAATCTTCCATCACGATCACAAATGATTTAAAGCGTATTAATGAGTCTAGTTTACTATCCTGTTCAGTACACAACCTTCCAACTTGTCTAATTGGATATTCCTCCCTAATTGCAGACATATTTTGTAAGTCGATCCACTAATCACCCATATGGTGTCCAAACCTTGTGACGACTTAGGAATCCTTGTGATAAAATCCATCGTGTAAATTATCAACCACTATCCACTTGGGTATTGCTGGTTTGTACTAACATCCCGATGGCCTTTGAAGTCAAACCTGACCCTTGCACATGTCAAGCTCCTAGCAACATATGTTGGCGATATCAGCCTTCAATTGTTTGGGGCCACAAAAATAGCTTTTTTCATCCTTGTACATCCTTTCAGAACCAGGATGGATAGAATACTTCGACTTGTGGGATTCGTGCATAATCACGGATCTTAAGTCGCCATAGCAAGGTAACCAACTCCTGCCGTTTAAACATAAAGTTCCATCGGAGTGTGGTTCCAACTTTTCCTTGGGTATATCCTTTCTGATCATACCGCCTACATCTTCATTCTCAAGGTTCTTTGGTTTCAGGGCTTCGATATGAGCTTCTAGTATTCGTTTGGGAAGATCCAAGCCAATAGTCATAACTAAGGCTCGAACTCGCAATGGCTCAATCCGTTCCTTATGGCTCAATGCGTCAGCCACTACGTTTGCCTTCCCCGGGTGATAACGAATGTCACAATCGTAATCACTCAGCAATTCTAACCAACGGCGTTGCCTCATGTTAAGCTCCTTTTGGTCAAGAATCTATTGTATACATTTATGGTCGGTGAACACGGTGCATTTGGTTCCGTAGTTCTTCTCATGATTTTTTAGAGCAAACACTACCGATCCAAGTTCTAAATCATGAGTGGTGTAGTTCTTCTCATGAATTTTTAGTTGTCAAGAAGCATAGGCAATCACCTTCTCTCTCTACATCAACACAACGCCTAAGCCTTTGTGTGAAGCATCACAATAGACCACAAAGTCTTCGCTTCCTTCAGGTAAAGCCAGAATTGGCGCACTGCACAACTTCTGCTTTATTAACTGAAAAGCGTTTTCTTCCTTTTCACCCCAATCAAATTTGATTCCTTTCTGAGTAAGTTTTGTCATTGATTTAGCAATCTTCGAAAATCCTTCGATGAACCTTCGATAGTAACCAGCAAGACCTAAAAATTAGCGGATCTCCGTCGGTGTCTTAGGAGATGCCCAATCTTTGATAGATTCTATCTTGGCTGGATCCACATGAATACCTCTGCTATCAATGACGTGACCGAGAAATTATACCTTCGGAATCCAAAATTCACATTTTGAAAACTTGGCATACAACTTCTCCTTCTTAAGCAATTCCAAAATCGCCTTAAGATGTTCTTCGTGCTCTTTCTTGTCCTTTGAATAAATAAGTATGTCATCAATGAAGACAATTACGAACTTATCCAAGTAGGGCTTGCACACTCGGTTCATGAGGTCCATGAATACCGCAGGTGCGTTTGTTAGTTCGAATGGCATAACCTGAAACTCGTAATGACCATACCGAGTTCGGAATGCCATCTTTGGAATGTCTTGCTCTCGTACTCTAAGCTGGTGATAACCTGATCTCAAATCTATCTTCGAGTAAATACTGGATCCTTGGAGCTGATCAAAATAAATCATCAGATCCACGGAGATTGGATAACGATTCTATCACTGTTAATCTTATTAACTCCAGGAAGTCAATGTCACATCTGAATGACCCATCCGTGTCTTTTTGACGAACAAGACCGCGGCTCCCCAAGGTGAGGAATTAGGTCTTATGAAGCCTTTGTCGAAAAGCTCTTGCAGTTGTTTTGACAATTCCTTCATTTCGGACGGTGCCAGTCGATACGGTGCTCGAGCTATGGGTGCGGCTCCTAGAATTAAGTCGATCTGGAATTCCACTGGTCGAGTTGGAGGAAGACCCGGCAAGTCCTCGGGAAACACTTCAGGAAAATCTTAAACGATTGGTACATCCTTAAGTTGCTTTCCTTCCTACTTGTCCTCCTCTTTCTCGGCGGATATATGTGCCAAAAAATTTGACATTCTTTTGCCATGTACTCTTGAGCCTTTGAACATGAGATAATGGTCAACCGAGATTCTCCCCCGTCGTTACTTTCGTTACTACAAAAAATCAAGGTTTCATTCCCATAGGGCATTCTAACAAGTTTCTCATCACACACGATCACGGCGTGACACCTTCTTAACCAATCCATGCCGATAATAACATCGAAACTACCCAGTTCTACGGGCATTAGATCTATGTTGGACGGATGGTTTAAGAAATTTAAAGTGCAACCCCGCATAATAGTGTCTACCCCGACTATTTTCCCGTCAACTAATTCCACATCATAGCTATTTTGTAATGGGGTGTGTGCAATGTCAATCAGTGAACTAAACGCAGAAGATATAAAGCTCCTATCGGCACCAGTGTCAAATAAGATAGATGCATAGTGGTTGTTTAAGAGGAACGTACCCGTGACGACATTAGAGTCCGGGTTTCCCGATGCATTCCCTCTTTTCTCTGCATTCCCAACTGCATACACCCAGCCTTGTGCATTCCCGTTTCCTCCATCCTTATTATTCAACTTTGGACAATATCTTTTGAAATGTCCTGGAGCTTCACATTCAAAACAACCATTCCCTTTGGGAGTTGCCCCATTGCCCTTCTGAGTATTAGCAACATTTGTGTTGCCAGAACTCCTGCAGTCGCGGGCAAAGTGCCCTACTTTGTTGCACTTGTGGCACTTCTGGGTACACGGGACATTGTGATAAAAATGGCACTTGGTGCACTTGGGCAAAGATCCCCTATACGGCTTCTTTTCACCTGTCCCCATATTGTAGACCTTGGCGACATTTTGCCTCTTGAAGGGTTGTTGTTGGTGACCATGGTTGTTTCTGGATGAATCATCAGCCTTCCTTTTGTTGTCAGACTGTCTTTCTGCATAGGTGCGGAGTTTCTGATCCATCAAGTGGTTGGCCAACTCAATAGTCTCATCCAACGTCTTGGGTCTGACAGACTTGATATTTCCATAAATGTTATCAGGAAGTCCACTGATGTACTTGTCAACCTTCTCGGTTTCATTAGCAACAAACTTGGTACATAGCAGGGTTAGCTCTTGGAAATGTTCAGTGTATGCTGGAACATCGTTCCCTTTGACCTTTAGGTTCCACAACTCGATTTCTAGTTTCTTGATTTCACCCTGCGGACAATACTTGTCCGTCATCTTCTTCTTGAGTACTTCCCAAGTCATTGAATATGCATCAGGACCTAAGGTTCTTATCTGACCATTCCACCAAGTCAAAGCAGCACCTAACAGAGTGCAGGTGGCAAACTTAACCTGGTTTTCAATAGCACAACCACTGATATTGAAGACGGACTCCATCTTTTCAATCCACCTGGTTAAACCGACAACGCCTTTAGTTCCTTTGAAGTTCAAAGGTTGACATTTCATGAAGTCAGCGTAGAAACAAGGGCGCGCAGTTTGCACATTCCTTCGGTTATCCTTGTGTGAACTGTAGCTTCCATCTCCGTTGGTGGTGTTTCACAGAAGTGCTTGATCAATCATAGCTTGAACGGATTCTGGAGTCATGTTGTTTGGGTCGGTGTTGTTAGGAGGGGTATTCGGTCCTCGTCTTGTCACAGGTGCCATGATTTGTCTAAATCACAAGAGACAAAACATGAGGTCAAAATTATGACAAGATATATAATAATTTATAGATGAGACAACAACACAAGAGAGGTATATAGTACAACATAACATATCTATTTCATTCATAACTTGGAAAATTTTACATGAAATAGTTTTTAGTACACAAAATACAATACAAAAGATCTAAGGCTATGCTAGCGGGGAAAAACCCCTAATACTTAACATGCATGTATAATGACCTAGCAAGATAATAACATAAACAACTAGACGTGACTGTCAGCATCCCCAGAAGCATCCTGATGATCTGGAATCCTAGCATATGGTGCTGGCTACCTAGCTCTCCTCCGCTGCTCTCGCAGTGCTAACAACTCGGTTTACATGTCGTCTATCTCTCGCCTCATGTTTCTCATCACACAGAGAGTGTCTACCATCCGTGCCTGACGCCTACGGTCAGTCTCTTGAAGCGCTGCTATCTTAGCCTGCTGCATCTGAAAGCGAGTCTCATGTACCTGATGTTGTGTCTGAATGAGAGTACACTGCAACTATAGATGTGTCCAATGTGCCTGGATATGGGTCTCGTATGCATACACATGATCACGGTAGGTTTGAAGCTCCTGATGGATCGCCTGACTCAATCCTATCAAGTGACCCCAAGCCTCTCGGGAAGCATAGGCCTCCTCCTTCACCATCTATACTATCTCCTGGAGAGTCATCATATCCCCTATAAGTAAGTCGACCCGCTGTGAGTCCATATCAAATCGCTGTGATATACGAGACCTACTATCCTGAGCATCCTCTAGTAAAGCATACAAGTCTTGTGTATCATGCTCATAGAGCTCAACAAGCTTTGTAACCCTAGTATTGACCTCTCCTACGGTCATAGGTGCTATCTCAGGAACTTCCTCTACCGGATCTACCCAAGTATCCCTAATACCATACCCAACCTCATTAATTCCCTGCCGTCTCGCTTCAGCATCTACGGTGCTGACAAACCCATAATCTACCCCTCGATCTTCGGTAGGTCTGGTAGTAGAACTCTCTCCGATCTCATATCTAGAGCCTAGAGTGGACAAACACAACCTCTTGCGAGGTGGCAGATCGGACTCGGGAAGATCATCCCTACGGTCAACAGGTGGTGGTATGTATAGAGATGGTGGTAGTGGTGGTAGTGGAGGTGATGGTAGTGCGGCAGTAACTGCATCTATAAGGGCCTGAGTGGATGTTATCCTGAGTGTCTAGATTTGGGTTAGACACCCAGATGATGGTAGTAATGGTGATGGAACAGGTGGTGGTAATGAATGTGTAGGTGGGGCCGTGCACCTAGCAAGGCACTCTCCTGCAGAGGGTGGTGATAGTGAGATAGGTGGTGATGGTGATGGAGTAGGCATGGCCTAGAAAGTGGCCTCTCAACCTCTACCTCTGGTGGAAGGGATATGGAAGCCTGAAACAGGACAGTAATCCTAACTCCAGTGGTAGTAATGTTAGTGGAAGATGGTGGTATAACAGGCTCTGTTCCCTTAGGTAGGCAAACAGGCTCAACAGTAGGTACAACAACAGCGGAGTCGGCCGGAGCTAAGTGCTCTTCCTCCTCCTCGTCTTCCTTGTCCTCATCCTCATTATCGGCGTCATCCCCAGATGAATTGCCGTCATCATCATCTTCCCTGACCATAGGATAGTTAACCAGACCATCTTCTGTCTCATCATCCTCATACTCCTCTGGATCCTCCTCGGGATCCGACTCAGTAACATACACTGGTGACTCATCAGTAGGTGAATCAACAAGAGGTAATGGCTGCTCCTCAACCGAAAATACATGCTCATCCTCCAATGGTATATACTCAGGGTATATAGGCTCTGGCACGTAGTTAGGATCATGTGGCTGTATGAACATAGGCTCACGCTCATCTTCGTCCTATGGTACTAGTGGTGTCTGTGGCTCCTCGGGGCCTGGTATGTAATTCGGTGATGGTGGGGCTACCGGCTGCATAGAGAGTCTATCGTATCCGTATACGATGACTCGTGGAGAACCTCCATCAGATATCTCCTCATCGGCTCCCCAGAAGACTCTGCCTGGCTCGGAATCGGTGTAGACGGAAGTGTAGGTGACAACGGATGATGCAGAAGACATGACTGCTGTGAAAAAAAACAAAAAAAATTATATTTGTATTAAATTATTATGACTTTATATTAATATACCGTAGTATTAATCTATATACGGTATATCAATCATGCAATGCACTTAGTATAATACTATTCTAAAACAGTGTATGTCATGTGGGGGGGGGGCCAAGCCTGTATGCCTAGATTGCAAACAAGTAATGTATGTGGCCTGTTGCAAACCCCATTTGTGAATGCAGTGTTGAAAATGGTTATAGTCTAGACAAAACTTTTGACCTGGTTCTCTATAACCTTGGCTCTAGATACCAATCTGTAACACCCCCAAATCTGAATAGCAGCGGAATATTGAATATCCAAGGGCGTTACTTCATAGATCAATAGCACAAGATATGAGAACGACCACTAAACGTGTCGTTTTAAAAAGATACATTGGATTAACAAAATACTTGTTCATTACATAAGTTCATGGCTTCAAATTTGTTCGACATATATAAAGTAAAGATTTCGGGTTATAACTAATTGTTTCCCAAAATGTAATTTGCCCCAAACTTTTGTACTGTCTCTCTAATGAAGGTGACCCCCAATGTATCTTGGCACCTCGTGCCTTATCGACCTGAGAAAAAAAACATGCTTAAAACGTCAACATACAGTTGGTGAATTCATAGGTTTATGTAAATCAATTGAAGGACCGCAAGATTTCCAAGTGTATGATTAAGCAACAGATCCAAACATCATAAAAAGTATTTACATTTTCCTAAGCTCATGACACTGAAGCTCGACATGTATGAATGCAATAAATTTCCAACATTTGCCCGTGAATGATGTTCTAACCCGCAACATCCCAAATCCGACATGGTATACGTTTGTTGTCCGGCAAACTGGCACAGTGAGCGCTACTCACCAAACGGGGATGTCAATCCTAAATAGATCTATTTATTACACTTGCGGTCACAATCTAGTAATTGACAGTTCATGATAATGGCAGTGGGTTATCGCTACTTAGGCAACCACGTAATCTTTGTATAAAAATGTACAACTGGCGTATAATTTGTAAAACAAAGCATGTTCTCACCCCCAAAGATGTAAATTATTTAAATAATTGTAAAGCATGCGGCTATGAACTCACCTTAGTAGGAAATCCTATGTGAATGGTAAATATATCCAGGTATGGCAAATGGATCACACCGTCAAATACCTAAGTAAATACGGCCAGTCTTAGTCTACAAGTTTAGGCTAACGGCTTAATGCATAAACTATAATAAATTGCTAGTATATATATATTGTTATCACTTATGTGGTGGTGCACATATTCATTGTATTTGTCTTTACGTGATGGCTCTTGGGTAGGTATACGATTACACACGTTCAAGTATATGTATAAGCGTTATTAATAAATATACATATTTATTAAGTCGTGTTTAATTTGTATAATATCCGACAAAGATTATAACTTGTCCGATTTGTTAAGTGTTTATTAAAATCACTTTTGTTAATAAAATACCCTTAGGTTTTCTATATTTACAAAAACAGTCCCTATGTTTATGAAATATAATATTTATATTTTAAACCCCTAGGTTTCCACATTTACACCTTTAGTCCTTTAACTTAAGAAAAGTACACTTTTGGTCCTTGTACTTTCAAACAGTCCCTCAAGTTTCAGAATTGACAGAAACAGCCCCTAGACTTTATAAAAACAGTTTTTGGCAGTTTTAACCAGCTTATAAATAAGCTCGGATGAGCTTAATTTGGCTTATTGGACCTTATTGGACTCGTAAAAGTCCATTAAGATAATGAATGGTCCATTTAAGATTCCAAAGGCACATAAGCCCTCATTAAGCATATTTAAGCTCAATAATTCTGTTTGGTTAAAAAATAAGCTCAGTCTGAGCTTATTTGAGCTTATTCGAGTTTGTTGGGCTCGTTAGCCCATCAACCTTAACCCGAAATGTTATTAAAAGGTCCATTTGGGTTTCTCATATGATACAACTTATTTTCTTATCTCAATAAGCACTTATAGGATCTATTTAAGTTGTTTTTATTGTGTGGCTCGTTCAATAAGCTATTAAGCCTCGATAATGGGCTTTTGGGCCCATTACGAACCCGTTAGGCATTTTAAGCTTTTGGGTTTACTCCTTTAAGGTCCATTAGCTTTTTCTAAGGTTATTATATGTCCTATAAGCTGTTTAAGCTAGCAAACAAGCTGTCTAAGCTTATTTGTGGCTTATGAGCTTCGTTTGATCATGGTGGTGGGCTACCAAACCCATTAAGGGTTTGGTTTGTTTTATAATAAATGTTAAGGTACCTTAGGGTCCATATAAGTTCAATAAGCCTTTTAGACTTTTTATTAAGCTCAAGGAGCTTATTAATCATCAGTGGGCCCCACGGTAAGGTCTATTGGGCCTGTTTGGGCCTCGTAAAGGTTTGGTAACCTCCTTAGTAGCCCGTTAAGACTTATCTTAGGCGTCTCACTTAACCATAAGCTTCTTAACACTTCTATAAGCTCATGTGAGCTTAATATTAAGCTGTCGGCCCCTTTTATACCCGTTAATGGACTGTTGGGCTTGATGAGGCCCATTAGTGGTTCGTTTCGTTTAGGTAATAATATAAGGATTTCGTTTAATAGCCTTAGTAACCACAAATGAGTTCGTTTAGCTTATATACGGGTCTTGTCCATCATATGCATGCGTTTCAACGACTAGTATACTCCTTCCCAAGCCACAACATCACGTTTACTTTAAAAGTTTAAGTATAGTTTTCGTAAAATTCGTGTGTATGAGTTAGTGTTCACGTTGTACATGTGTCTTAATATCTTAAAACCACACAAGGTCGTATACGCGCATAAATAATGCGTATAAAATGTATGTTTTTGTATTTATTATGTATAAGCTCACGTTAATGTATTATTTTCATTTTAACGTGATACAACGACTAGCAAACAAAGAAACAATCATAATGCAAAATGTACAAGCTTGAACGTGACTTACAAAGGGTTATAGTGACTTGGTTAACGAGTTTGGACGTGTAGAATGCTAGCCCAAATGTGTTACACTATTGAAATAATCAAACCCAAGCTTCAAAGCTTATACAAATACCCAACCTTAGCTTGATAACCTTCTTGTGACCTTGTATGAATACCTTAGTGTTATTTGTATGATTATGAGGGTGTTTGCTTGCGGCTTATGACCCGGACAAGAGAGGAGTAATATGGTTTACTTGTTTGAGTGTTTGTGAGTTGTAAGAAGTGTTAAATGGTAAATGTGAGTGAGTATTTATAGGCAAGATAACTAGTTACATTTTCCTAGTCCCATAAACAAACCAAACCGTGCCCTAACTAGATGGTTTTGTGGTTTCTAGTTAATCACACATGGTTTTGTCAATACTACCTAGTACCATTCTTAATTACAAGATTTTTGGTACAAGATTTACCAAGATTATAGAAATCTTATGGATTTTGTATATGTTTGTTAGCTAGCCGCGACATCAAGAGAAAAGAGGGATCCAAGGTGGTCTTTATCCAATGTATATTAGCTAAGTAGGAACATTAAGTACAAATCTTAATTAAAACCTTGATGTACAAGTACTTAGTATAAGGTTTATGAAGATTTCATAGTTGATTTGTGTGTGGATGTTGTTTCTAGCCGTGGCATCAAAGGAGGGCAAAGAGAGGGATTAATTTGGCTAATTTGGGACAACTAGCACCTTCCTTAATTACCTAGGATTGTACATGTACTTTAGAGATAAAACAAAGATTTGCTAGTTGGCTTATGTTGCCCATATTCGGCCATAATGGCTTAATAACACAAGGTTTGGATAAATTTTGTGTTTAAGGTTTACAAGAGGGTGTTGGTTTGAGTCTAGGTATTTCAGGGGTGTGTCTAAATGTATTTTATTGTGAAACGTAAGCCTTTTACGTGACCAATAAAAATAAAATACACAAAGTCATTAATTAATTTCTTAAAAATTATATAACACTTGATTGATGTAAACCTTAATTTATTTGATGACCGTTTACGTTAAATGATTATTTCTAGTCTACGCGATTTAGCTTAAAAGTTAAATTAAAAGTAAACGCGTATCGGACCAAAATAAATAGTGACGAATAATAGGAGTCGTAAAATGACCTGAAATTGAGAAATATTACATTTATGAATTTGTTGTATGGGTCATTTTCTATTGGACTATTATTTTTATGCAAGCAGGATTATCTGCGCGTTGCTGCGGGGCGTTAATTTTCGCGCATTGTTGCGGGGCGTAATTTTTTTTTTGCGGGTTTATTTTTTCGGTTTCATTTTTAATACGTAGTAGTTTGTTTTTTTCTAATTTGTTGATGAGAACTTCCAAGTGATGCTCAACATGTATGAGAAGGAGAACGAAGTGACAATTTATGTGACCACAAACAAAGAAATTGTGACTAACGAAAGACAAAAGAGGTATATGCACGCTTCATATCATATGTTCTTGTAAATGAACACTATATCTGTTAACTAGAACATACATAATCTTATGTTTTTTATGTTTCTAGCCATTAGGTAAGAAGTAAATAGGAACATTTCATAAGGTGTAGAAGTTTTTTCTTCATCTATAGAACACAACGTGTGCCTTATTCTAGTTAACTTTTGTCTTTTTGAAACCTCAACTAGATGGAATCTTCTTGCGTGTTTTGTACAGGTGAAACGAAAAAAAGTAACTCACAACATGAATAATAAAAATATACAAACTGGTTATTCACATGAAAGGCAAAATAGTCATAATCAAAGTTGACTTTAAAAGAATAAGTAAAATTCGGGAAATATGAAATATGAAATGTGTTTTTGGGTATATATGATATTGACTAGTCTAGTTGGGTATATATGAAATTAGTTGTGTTTTGAAGGGGATATATGAAATTCACCCTTTTTTCTATCTCACAAATATATATTTCACACATGCCTCCAACGAAGCTTGAACCCACAACATTTTAGTTAGTGGGAACTCACTTAAGACGTACCAAAGTCCAAGTGGCCTTAGTTCTGAATTATTATGGTGTTAGGTTGAATGATGGGTTAAAAAGCATTAGATTTTTTTTATGCAATATATATCATATCGCTCTAGTTTTTACGTTAACTTCGGCCCCCATTGACTTAAAGTCCACTACAACAAAATTGTTAACTTTTCACATTTATTAAGGCACGTTTTCACACTTTATTGTGTGTGGAGTTGAAAAGTTCACACTTACTTTGTGTGAACCAAATGGGTGTAGCAAATAATTTCACACTTGTAAATGTGAAGATTTATAAAAAAGTTTACACTTTCAACGGTGAAGATTTTGAAACAATGTGATTTTAAAAGAACTCATCACACTACTTAGTGTGAATAACTTTTTCACACTCATAAGTGTGAATATGTTAAAAAAAAGTTCACGATTTCAAAAGTACGAAGAAAAAAGTGTGAACAAGTGACTAATTTATTGTAGTGGTCTTG
>BQNB010000271.1:151566-188297 GCA_026074375.1 Tanacetum coccineum | reverse complement strand
TACTTGTTAAAGTGCCTTCTAACATGTGAATGTGCTCTATTAAATACATTTGATGCTGGTCTTGCACTATTCACAATTGGTCTTGTGTAGGCAGTATTAATTGGTATGGCAGTATTAACAGATATTGTTGCTCTTGAAGAGCTTTGCCTAGCAGTATTAAGTGTTTTAAATACAGATTTAATTAAGACTGCTCTTGGAACAAAATTTCTTTTTGGATGAGGGTGAGTTATTCTTTGAGAATTTTGGTGATTCACCCTTCTAGCATTGTTCCAAACAGGTTTTTCCACCATTTTCTTTTCATAAAAATCACAATCTTTGATCAAATGGTTAAAATTGCCACATACATAGCAAGCTTTATTTTTAAACTCAAAATTACTTCCTAATTTTTGAGTCATCAAATTATTCCAGTTTCTCTTGTTACCTCTAGGACTTTGACTGTTTTTCCTAGGATAATTAGCTTGCTTACTGTTCTCTACCTTCTTAACAGACTCCCTAGGTGATTTCACATGCTCAGAAGATTTAACAAATTCTACTTTAGCAATACTAGGTTTTCTCTGTCTAGACTTAGACTCAGTCTCATTCTCATTCTCACTGTCAGATACCCAGTCTTCAATAAGTGTTTCACTAACAGACTTAGGTCTTGACTCACTAGTCTTAACTTTACTAGTTGCAGCTGCAGGTACACTAGTTACTGACTCATTAAATACATACTCATCCTTATCAGCAAGTACCAAATCAAGTTTAGGGGGTATGAAGTTCCCAGTATAGGGAGGGGGAACAACATGATACCCTTTACCTATTTTGTACTTATCATTCACCTGACTATGAAACACTTGACTATCATACCCCACACCAGACTTGAACTTATCACTTATTTGACTACCTAACAGTTTGCTTAGATTTTTAGATGAATTTTCAAACTTTTATAAGGTAAGTTTTAAATCATCTCTTTCTTTTTCAGCTTTTTCAAATTTCTTTCTAAGCTCTGTTAGTGCATTATCTCTCAACATAATATCAAGTTTTAAAATCTTTATGTCCTCTTCAAAAACAGCCTCATTCTTTTTATACACATCTAGTCTAGCCTCTACAGATTCTAGACCTGCTTTATAAGCTCCTACATTCAATTGAGACTTATTAAAATCTTTTGTCAGATTATCATAATGTTCTTTAAGAGTTTCATAAGATTTTAAACATGCTTTAGAACAAGTTGATACCTCAGTGTCTGAGCTTGAAGAACTTGAAGAACCTAAAGAAGTATAAGCCATAAGTGCAAAATTGGTAGGTCCTTCTTCAGCCTGGTCACTCCAATCATAGCCAAAGCCATCACACTGAGATACTAAAGCATTTGAAGTAGTTTCCTCAACTGGCACAGTCTATTTCCTCTAAATTATCAGAATCAATTTGCTTTAGGTCTTTATTGTCTAATTGTGAATTGTTAGACTAACTAGCAAAGAAAGAGTAGATCATAACATTACTCAGACTATCGACATTTGGTAATGTTGAAGCATTAGCCTTTGCGTTAGCAGCAGAAACACCATGAGCAGTTTTAACTGCTTCATATGTGCTGCCAGTGTTATTGGAAGACACAAAAGCTACATTTTATGTGTTTTGGCTTGTGCTAGATGACCCCATGACTTCAGCTTCATAAATCTTCAGATTGTTGTATAAGTCATCCATGCTTAGATCTTTTAAATCAAGTTTGTTCCTCCAAATCAGGGTATGAGTCTTCCACTCAGATGGCAGACTTCTTAATAACTTTAGATTTACATCTTCTTGAGAAATAGTTTCTCCATGAATCTCTACCTGACTGATAAGCTTTTGCAGCCTATCATAGATCTAGTCAAGTCCTTCTGAGCTATTTCCATTGAAATTCTCATACTGTTGTTTAAGAAGTGTTTTTTGTACTTTCTTTGACTCCTTATTACCTTCAAACGTCTTCTCTATAGCTTTCATCAGAGTCTTGGCATCTTTATAGGTGTTGAATTTTAGTTGATATTCATTTGGTAGAGCCATCAACAGAGTGCCTCTTGCCTTTAACTTATTCTTCCTTGCTAGCTTCTGTTCTACAGTAGTAGGAGGTACTACTGTCTCAACACCATCAACAGTTCTTGTTGGCAGAGGTGAGTCACCATTTAAGATTACTTCCTAAAGAGCATAATCAGTCATTAAGAAGTACTATTCGATCCTCATCTTCCAAAGCTCAAATTTATTTGGATTGAGCACTGGAAGTTTTGCAGCAGCAACCACTTGTGCAGATACTGACTCTGTCTTTTCATGAAACAAGTAGATCTTGTGTGTAGAATGGTTCTTCTTATTCAAAGTTTCTCAACAAGATCTGATACCACTTGTTGATCCCACTTGAATAGATCTTGCTTAGCTTGTAAAAGGCTTAGTTGTATTGAATAAATCCAAGACAACTATGGTAGAAACTTTGATTGAATATATCAAAGACTATGCAGAATCTAGTCTATGATACTAAGAAGAATAAGTAATAAAACAGTAACAAATAAGATTGTATAATACCAAACTTTAAGCCTTAATATATTAATACGAACACTCTTGATAGTGTTAGGGTTACAAAACCTTGAAGCTATATATTACTAAATATGAAAAATGAGATCCATGAACTACATGCGCTAGGGTCTCCTTTTATACACCAAGGAACCCTAATGGGCTTATAATTCGTTTTCTACTCATACATATCTTTTCCTAAAATATCTCATACATATCTCTTTAGCAGTACTAAAACAGACTAACAGTACTAACTAAGTGTAACAGCAGAAACTCTTCTAGCAGTAGTAACATTTTGTACTGGCAGTACTAATATTACACTAGCAGTAGTAATGACTTAGAACTTTCTCTTCAATCTTGAGCAGCAGCAGTAACTCCAACCAGCAGTTGTAACTTGAACCAACAGTAGTAACAGTTAAGAATCCTTTTATTCCCAACAAGAAGGGTGGATCATTCTGGATGTGCATCGATTACCGGGAATTGAATAAGCTAACGGTGAAGAACCGTTATCCGCTTTCAAGGATTGATTATTTGTTCGATCAACTTCAAGGGTCGAGTGTCTACTCGAAGATCGACCTGAGATCGGGTTATCATCAACTGAGAGTTTGTGAAGAAGACGTCCCGAAGACCGCATTCAGAACTCGTTATGGCCATTATGAATTTCAAGTTATGCCATTTGGTTTGACTAACGCATCGGCTGTATTTATGGATCTCATGAATCGGGTGTGTAAGCTATACTTGGACAAGTTCGTGATTGTCTTTATTGACAATATTCTGATCTACTCAAAGAATAAGCAAGAGCATGAAGAGCATCTTAAGTTAATCTTAGAGTTGCTTAAGAAGGAGGAGTTTTATGCCAAATTTTCTAAGTGTGAATTTTGGATTCTCAAAGTACAGTTCCTCGGTCACGTGATTGACAGTCAGGGCATTCAGGTGGACCCCACCAAGATCGATTCAATTAAAGATTGGACATCTCCTAAGACTCCAACGGAGATTTGTCAATTTTTAGGTCTTGCCGGTTATTATCGAAGATTCATTGAAGGATTTTCAAAGATCGCCAAATCAATGACCAAGCTAACCCAGAAGAAGGTCAAGTTTGATTGGGGTGACAAACAAGAAGTCACTTTCTATTTATTAAAGCAGAAATCATGTAGCGTACCTATCTTGGCTTTACCTGAAGGAGCTGAGAAATTTATTATTTATTGAGATGCTTCGCATAAAGGATTAGGTTCTTTCTTAATGCAAAATGAGAAGGTGATTGCTTATGCATCACGAAAACTAAAAATTCATGAGAAGAATTACATGACTCATGACTTGGAGTTAGGAGCGGTAGTGTTCACTCTAAAGATTTGGAGACACTATATGTATGTAACAAAGTGTACCGTGTTTACTGATCATAAAAGCTTATAACACATCCTTGATCAGAAGGAGTTGAACATGATGCAACGTCGTTAGTTGGAATTGCTCAGTGATTACGATTGTGAAATTCCTTATCACTCGGAAAAAGCAAATGTAGTGGCTGACGCTTTAAGCAGAAAAGAACGAATTAAGCCATTGCGGGTTCGAGCCTTAGTTATGATTATTTGTTTTGATCTTCTCAAGAAAATTTTGGAGGCTCAGATTGAGGCAAGGAAACCAGAAAACTTTGAGGCTGAAGATGTGGGAGGTATGATCAGGAAGGAGAAGTTGGAACCGCGTGCTGACGGAACACTGTGTTTGTAGAACATGAGTTGGTTGTCATCCTTTGGTGATCTAAGGACTTTGATTATGCATGAGTCCCACAAATCAAAATATTCTGTTCATCCGGGTTCTGATAAGATGTACCAAGACATGAAGAAATTGTATTGGTGGCCCAACATGAATGCCGATATTGCCACCTATGTTAGCAAGTGTTTGACATGCTTAAAGGTCAAAGTTGAACGCCAAAAACCATCCGGTTTGTTAGTATAACCTGAGATCCATCAATGGAAGTGGGATAATATCACCAAGCTCCCTAAGACGTCAAGTGGTTATGATACCATTTGGGTGATTGTAGACCGTCTTACTAAGTTTGCACACTTTTTGCCAATGAAGGAAAACGACTCAATGGAGAGATTGACAAAACTGTACTTAAAAGAAGTAGTCACGAGACTTAGAATACCAGTCTCAATCATTTGTGACCGTGACCATAGATTTACGTCAAATTTCTAGAGGTCGTTCCAGAAGGCTTTGGGTACTTTTTTGGATATGAGTACTGCTTACCATCCTCAGACTGATAGACAAAGCAAAAGAACCATTCAGACACTGGAAGATATGTTAGGCGCTTGCGTGATAGACTTTAGAAATGGTTGAGACAGACATTTACCGATAATTAAATTCTCATACAACAATAGTTATCATACTAGCATTAAAGTTGCACCATTTGAGGCTCTTTATGGTCGTAAGTGTCGATCACCTGTTTGCTGGGCCAAGGTCAGAGATGTTCAGCTCACCGGTCCAGAAATTATTCACGAGACAACCGAAAAGATCATTTAAATCAAAAGCAGAATTCAAGCCGTCCGTGATCGTCAGAAGAGTTACGCCGATATAAGGCGTAAGCCTTTAGAATTTCAAGTTGGTGACAAAGTCATGTTGAAGGTATCACCTTGGAAAGGGGTTATCCGTTTTGTCAAACAGGGGAAGTTGAACCCGATGTATATTGGACCTTTCAAGGTGTTAGCAAAAGTGGGAACCGTCGCTTACAAACTCGAACTTCCTCAACAACTAAGCAGGATTCATAGCATATTTCACGTATCCAATTTGAAGAAATGTTTATCTGACGAGTCGTTGGCAATTCTGTTAGATGAAATACATATTGATGATAAGCTCCACTTCATTAAAGAACCAGTAAAGATCATGGATCGTGAAGTCAAGCGGTTAAAGCAAAGCCGTATCCCCATTATCAAAGTTCGATGGAACTCTAGGAGAGGTCCTGAGTTCACATGGGAACGTGAAGATCAATTTCGAAAGAAGTATCCGCATCTCTTCACAAAAACCGCACCCTCGACAAGTGATGCGTCTTGAGCCTTGCGGACAAGGCTCCTTCAACGGGGAAAGACTATAACAATCTGTTATTTCATGTCATTTTACGACTTCATACTTTTCATTATTTATTTTTAGACTTTTGCGCGTTTACTTTTAATTTTCATCTTTAAGTTAAATCGCGTAAACTAAAAATCAACGTTCAACGTAAAACGTCATCAAACAAATAAACGTTTATGTCAAGCAAGTGTTATATAATTATTACGAAGATAATTTATAACTTTTCACTTTTTATTTTTATTGGTTATGTAAAACGTTTACATTTCGCAATAAAATACATTTACGCATGCATGGAAGCACCAATACCTATATATACTTCAACAAATACCCACTTTTATACTCAATACTCAAAAATTAAATCATTTTTACACTTATAAACCACCTATGCCGGTTCTACAAATAAAGCACAAAAATAAATACATTAATCCTCCACTAATGTCATTTCAAGTACTTACCATCTTCTTTTATTCACCATGTAAACACCAAAACCTTTAACCATGGGATAACCAAGCTTATATTGTCCTCCCCCATCTTCTATCTATGGCTCCCTCCTAAGGAGGAGTAGAGCTATTAACCCTTTTTCATAAAACACTATTAGTCCATGGAATTACTTAGAAAACTACCTAATCTTGCCCTATAAATAAGACCTCAAGTGTAAGCCTCATTGTAAGATCCCTTTTTTTAATGGATATTAACCTTTAGCTTGTAAAGCGTTTGTTGCCTTAGATAAATCTAAAGTAACAATAATGAAACAATGATTAATCACTATTGATTACGCAGAATTTAATCAACAATGTAAAGAAGAACACAATCAAAACACTTTTATATTGAACTTTGAATCTGACTAAGTTACAAATTACAAACTATGATTACTATTCAATCTCTATGATCTTCTGTAGAACTATATCTACTGACTATGCCTCGGGTTCCTTTTATAGACTAAGGAAACCCTAATGGGCTTTACAAAACGCGTATAAAGATAATGCATATCCTTTCCTAAGATATCTCATGCATATCTTTAACTCTAACTAATTTCTGCGTAAGCAGACTTAACTATTACATAAACAGTATTAACTATTTAATACTGCTAGTACTAACTATGATAAACCTTCTACCAGTACTAACTATTATACTAGCAGAATTAACTATAATACTAACAGAATTAAGTCTATTATACAAAATTCCTAACAATCCTCCCCTAAACTTAAACTTTACTTGTTAACTTCAAGTTTCTTTAGATGTCTTTAGTTTGGGCATTTAAGAATTGTATTCAAGCGTGTCTTTAAGTCCTTAGCTTCTCTTGAATGATAATATGTTTGATGTTCTTTGAAAAACCAGATCATTCTTTGTCTTTTAGTCTTTGTCTTCACTTCACAGCTATACAGCAACGTCCAACTAAGTTGGCATTGTAGTTTTTGGCAAACTACCAGCCATCAACGGATTTGTTAAGTCTTTACCATGAGCCGTTTGCTATGGACTAGTCAATGCTTCATTGTAGTAACAAGGTGCATTGATAACCTTATAGTTTTTAGCAAACTATCAGCTATCAACAGATTTGAGATCTCTTTACCAGTAGTCGTTTGCTCTGGAGTAGCCAATGCTTTAGTGCAATACTATGGTGCATTGATTACCATATAGTTTTTGGTAAACTGTCAACCATAAATGGATTTGAGAAGTCTTTACCAAAGTCGTTTGCTTTGGACTAGCCAGTCCTTATGCCTATTAAGCATGGTGAACTGATAACCATTTATTGTGTGGTGGTTAGCCAACACCCAAACCCTTCTCACTTCCATAATAGTCCAGAGTTTCCAAAAATATGCCCACTGCTAGTGATAACTTCATCACTTTCTAATCTCAGCTTGCTTCTCAATCATCTTCAAGATTTTATAGCAAACTTCATTCATTTTTCCATCTAGAAGCTTCATTTTCAGCATCACTTGGCAAGCTTCTTTTGACAATGGATACTTTCTATCCGCTAACATATATATAGTGCATGCCTCCAAAGTTAAACAATGTACTTCACATTTATCATAATACCTCCAACTAACCATCTTTTTTTGAAGTGGTAAGCTCCAAATAGCATCTTCATTGAGAGGTGGATCAAACATAGTCCTGAGATCACTCCAAAGCACTCTGTCATAAGCATCTTCAGGCCTATTAGTTCCATACTTCTGCATTACCAACCTGTACAACTCTATAAGATCCTCTATTGTAAAGTCTTTAATCATAGCTCCAAAGCTCATGTAGACTGTATTAGCTCTATTTGCTCTCATTATCTGATAAATACTTCTTTGACCTTGCTGAAATATCTTCCAATTTACCACACTATCAGATTTTGTAGTCAAAGGAGTAGGATTCATAGCTTCTACTGATTCCTCTTTATCAGTTTCTGAATCTTCTTGTGCACTCTTGTCAACATTTATACCTTTTCTAGCCTTTTGCTTCTTTCTTTTTCCTGTTCTTTTTACTGTCTTTTCTTCCTTTACTTAAGCAACTTTGTCTCCTATAGCCGGAATATCTTTATCATCAAACCTTTGTTTCTTTGAAGTCTTTGTCTGAAGCTCTTCTCCATATCTTTTCAATTTTGCCTTTGTAGCTTCAAGATTTATAGGAACAAAAGTATCAATCTGCTGAACTAACTTATCAAACTCTTCTTTAATCTCTTCAAACTTCAACTTCTTTAACTGAGAAAGCTTCCAAGTTCCTTGATTCTTAAGATAGTTTGACATATAGATCCTTAACTGTGACTGAGTCATAGGTTTGTTTCTCTTTGCCTTAGCTCTTTCCTCTGCAAAGTGTTTCTTTCTTTGATTCACCATATCTACCATTCTTTTTGCAAAATCTTGTTCAGGCAAATCCTTTCCCAACACATCTTTTGTCAACTCTGCATTTGCTTCTAGCTTGGCTCTAATAGCATCCCAGTCTTCTTCAGTATAAAATTGAGCTTCAAATTGAACTTGAGCTTTTCTTTTCTTTTGTTGTTCTGTTAAAGCTTCCTCTTCTGCCATTCTTTTAGCTATCATTTTATCTAAATGAATCTGCTTTGCAACTTCTTCATCCAGTTGAGCTTGCAACTTTATAGCCTCTTCCAATCCAGCTTCCTCTTGTCTCATTTGTTCTTTAGTTTTGTGAGTAGCCTGGATATCCTCTTCAACCATTGGAGCCTTTCCTTCCCTTTGACCCCTTTTACTAGCAGTACCAGAATCAACTTTAGTACTACCAGTACTAACTTCTTCAATACCAGTATTAATCTTTTCTCTACCAGTATTAACCTCTTTTCTGGCATCCAATCCAGTATCAATCTTTTTAGCCATAGACCTTGCTCTCCTCCTATACCTCTTTCCCTTGTCAGTTGATTTTTCTTTGCTAACACCCTGAAAAGCAACCTTTGACAATGTTTTAGCTGCCTCCAAGATTGTAGGACTAATCTCTTCTTCTTGAGCCTCCCCTAAAGCTTTTGTAGGAGTGACAAAATCTGTAGACTTCTCTTTCATGGATTCCCTAACTAAAGAAACTAGAGGATCATCATCAATATCCTGAATTTTCCTCCCCTGATCCTGTGATTCTTCACCCTCTGATTCAGATATGAGTACTTTATTGGATTTCCTCTTCAAAGCTTTTTCTAGAGATTTCACATTCTTTACCAATTTGAGCACAACATTCCCTAGTGTCTGCTTGGTTTCCTTCAACTCTTTCTCTAAACTATTAATCCTGGTCCTTGTTAACCAACTTAGGTACAAGTACCATCAATTCCTTGAGTTGCATACTGTCCTCAGCACTTCTTGATGTATTACCTTTAGGGAGAGGTGCTTCATAGGATCTAGGTGATGAATAATGAGGTGGTGAAAAAGGTGGTGATGGATGTAGTGAACGAGGTGATAAATGAGGAGGTGAATAAGGTAGTGATTGATGTAGTGGTGATGGATGATTTGGTGATTGTTGAAGTGGTGATGGAATAGGTGGTAGGGATGTGGTTGATATGGGATCAACAAGTATGTGTTGGGGTTCAGCTGGTTGTGATGAGCCTTCACCTTGATCCACAGCTATCTCTACCAACATTGCAGGTAGCAATGGTATAATGTCCCCTGTATAACCCCTTTTCATATTTGCAAAAAGCTTTTTGGTCAAAGTTGGGGCTAAATACCTTCCTTTATTTTCAGTTGTAATATCCAAAATAATTTGTGAAAACCTTGGATACATTAAAATTTTTGAATTACTCTCTAAGTTATGAACCATCCTATCAAAAATCATTTTGGAAAAATTATAAACCCTATTACTAGATAGACAGATCAATGCAGTAGCAATAGTACTACCAAATTGATCCCATCCACCAGACTTAGGGCTTAAGCAGTGTAAAATATGATGGATTAAAAATTTCCATTAGGGTGTAAAATTCCTTTTCTAAAAAGTTAATTTTCCCTCTATAACATACCCCAATGTAGCTAATCCAGCATAAATTTCAGCATCAGATAAATTATGTATTCCTGTAGCATCTCTCAATTGAAGTTTGCTTCTAACAGATGCCTCAGTAATATTATACTCTTTAGAGTCTATTGATGCTACTAATTGTTGAGTCCCATTAGCAAGTGTTCTAACTGTGGCAGTTTGCTAGAACTGTTTGACTAGAGAGTCATAGATAGTAGGATTATGAGTTAAGGCATACATGAGAGATGTACCTTTAAGGAAATCCACTACCTCAGTGAAACCAACACTTTCATTTGGTTTCTTCAAGAAAGCGACCATATTATGCTTCTCAGAGTACTTTAGATTGGCCATATGAACTCGTTGATGAACAGAAATTGTAAGAATGTAAATTCTGATCAAACCATAGATGAGTTGTATTTGCCAGGACTGCTTCTATCCATCCTCAAATCCATGCTTATCCTGAAAAGTTAGTGCAAGAAAGAGAAAAATATACTATGAACTTGAACTAACTATAACCTATCTAACAATATTAATACCCTAGCAGTATTAATATAAATTAGTATGTACAAACTTTACAATTTTAACCTCCCCTCAAATGTAACTACAGATTTAACATTTCAATGCTGACCACCAAAAAGTTAAACCTGGTAACATCAAATCCTTTGGTAAGAAGGTCTGCAACATTTGATAAGCTTTGTTACCAGTCATATGGCTAGAGCAACAACTATCTACTACTGCATGATCCTGTAACAAGATCTCTGGATTGCCCTGCACAAAAGGTAAGAGAATCAGTATCTCTTAGGGATCCAAGTCAATACTGACTTGGAAATCCCTTTCGGGTCTACATACTCAAACTTTTTGAGCATGTAAAAGCTATTATATTTGTACACATGATCCTGGTAATTCATCTTTGGCCTCCATACCCATTTAGTCTTCTTAAGGACATTTTCCACCTTACCCTTACTAACTACTGCCCTTTTCCCAGCAGTAGTCATGTTTTTAACCCCAAAAGTTTTAACATCTTGTTTTAAGTCTTTAGGTCTAAAGGCTGGTTTTGTGTAGTAAGACCTCTTGTTATGTGAACATGAGCCTCTTGGTCTTACATTGTCCATTCTTAGGTAAATGGATCTAGAAGCATAAACAGGCCTAGCAATACTAATACTTGGCCTAGCAGTACAAACATGCCTAGCAGTACTTTAATACTTGGTCTGGCAGTATTAACAGGCCTAGCAGTATTAATACTTGGCCTAGCAGTACTAATACTTGGCCTGGCAGTACTAACAGGCCTAACAGTATTAATATTTGGCCTAGCAGTACAAACAGGCCTAGCAGTACTAATACTTGGCCTGACAGTACAAACAGATCTAGCAGTATTAATACTTGGCCTATGCAAACCTGTTCTACTTGATACACCTGCTAGGACAAAAGTCACACTTAAATGTGGGTATTTTGAAAAGTTTGGATGATCAACTCTTTTGGTATTATCCCATTCTGGTTTGCTCTCCCATTTACCAGTATTAACCACATTTTTTAGATTAGACTCTTGACTCTTTTTGTCATGAAAATTATAGTCTTTTATCAGATGCTCAGTACTTATACAAACAAAACAGGCTTTTACTTTCCTAAAACTAACTCCTTGTTTATGAGAATTTTGACCACTTTTATCATCTCTAGTCTTAACTGTTTGATTCTCATGTCTAACTTTTTGCACTCCAGACACTTCCTCCTCATCATCTGAGGTCTAATCCTTAATGATAACACTATCTCTGTTAATATTAGGATTAGACACAACTGACTCACTGACAGACTTAGGCTTTTCAATATTTGCATCATTTGTTTTACCTGCAGTCTCACTTGTTTTAGTATTAAGCTCAGTTGTTTGTAACTCAATGATTTTATTCCTAATGGCATATTCATCTAATTGCCTCTATTCTAGCAACAAGTGCAAACACCTCATCATAGTCTATTCCTTCTTCTTGTCCATGACCTTGAGCTACAAGCCTGGCTTTATTATTCACAACAATGCTTCTCTCATCTCTCTTGTTTCTGAAAACCCACTTAGTGCCAATTGCCTTCTTTCCAAAAGGTAAATCCACAAGTATCCAAACCTGCTATAACTTGAACTGGAGCAATTCCTCTTGCATTGCTTCAACCCAGCTTTCATCCTTTAAGGCTTGTGATATAGTCTTGGGTTCTTCTTGAGAGAGAAAACATGCAAACAAACAGTTCTGATGATCCTTGTGGTTTGTTCTGTTCTGTCTGTGAATGTAACTTACTAAGGCTTGTTGTGCTGAAGAAGCCTTTTGAATCTTCCCTCTTGTTTGAACTGCTGATGTAGGATCTCCTAGAATTTGTCCTTTTGGATGATCCTTATGAATTCTAAGTATGGGAATAGGACTGACAGTAATGGTGTTATCCATGTTGTTGAAATCAGCCACTGCACCCACATCTTCATCATCATCATAAGCTCCATTGAATATTCCATCATTTAGGAAAGTATCAGAAGCATCTTCTAATTCGGGCATATTTGGATCAATGGGTAAATCAGCATTAGGGAGAGTAGATGCATCAATAGGTATTTTGCCTCCAAGATAGACAAATGATGATTCATCAGCATTTGCACCTGTGGAAGTACTAGCAGCACTAACATTGGGTGTGTTAGACCTATCAGTACTAACAAATGATCTACCAGTACTAACAAATGGCCTAACAGTACTAAGTTAGTTAGTACTGGAAGCTTGAGCTGCCTTCTTTTGAGATGCAATTCTCCTCTTTTCTTCTTCAAAGGCTTGTCTTGATTCATCATTCATAGCATTAGCAACCACTTCTTGAGTAACCATCATCTCAAGTTCATCTTGCCAGACTTGTTCATCTTCTGGCATCTGATGTTGTCCTTCCTTATCAAAAACATCTTCTGAAACTTGTATACCCTTGTCTGGAGAAGCATTTTCAGAAGGTTGTTCTTGTGCATCCTGAACAACATCCTTTACTGGAATCCTTGTCCTATGAGGTTGTAGTGGAAGCAGTATGTATTCCTGAGTAGGTCCTTTATGGTTTCCTAATGAACCTACAACATAAGAATCTTGTGTACCTGCATCCACAATAACCTGATTTTCTACACTAACAGGAATATAATTCATTGAATTGGTGAGAAAATCAAGATCAAACATCCAATTTGGACTAGTTCCTGCCACATTTGGTTGATCTTCAAGAAAATTAATGTGCAGATTCTCTTCTACCCTTTTGGTCCTTTTGTTGTATACTTTAAAGGCTTTACTAGAGGTAGAGTATCCAAGCAAATAACCTTTATCAGATTTCCCATCAAATTTGCCTAAGGAATCTAAGGTGTTCAAAATAGTCAAAGGGCACCCAAAAGGTCTCATTAAACTAATACTAGGTGATTTACCTATTAATAGTTCATAAGGTGTCTTATTTTGAGGTTTGGTCACTAATACCCTATTCAGTACATAACAAGCAGTATTAACTGCCTCTGCCCAAAATAGGATATGTAAAAGTGAGTCTGCTAACATAGTTCTAGCTGCCTCAATTAGGGTCTTATTTTTTCTTTTTGCAACACCATTCTGCTATGGAGTTCTAGCTATACTAAACTCCTTTTTGATTCCTTTCTTAGCCCAGAATTCATTCATAGCATAGTTCTTAAACTCTGTCCCATTATCACATCTAATTATTTTAACATTATGATTCAATTGTTTTTCTAAGCCTATGATAAGATTACAAAGGATTTCAGATGTTTCATCCTTGGTAGCTAAGAAAAATACCCAACTAAATCTGCTGAAATCATCAGTCACAATCAAGCAGTACCTTTTATTGTTGATGCTTTCTATAGAGACAGGTCCAAATAAGTCCATCTGAAGTAATTCTAGGAGCTTTCTGATGATTCTATCTAACTTGGCCTTATAGGAGGCCTTATGTTGCTTACCCTTCTTGCAGGCAACACAAATGTGGTCATTCACAAAAACTTTTGAAGGTAAACCTCTAACTAGGTGACCTTTAACAAGTTTATTTATATTTTTGAAATTTACATGACCTAATCTCCTGTGCCATAATTTAGACTCATCTGCTGTTGCATTTGCATATAAACAAGTTATACCTCCAGAAGGAACAATGTTCTTTAAATCCAAGCTGTACACACCATCTTTTCTAGGAGCTCTAAGAACAACTTGACTTTCATCAAGAAGCTTAAAGCTAGGAGACAAGATAAGGCATTCAGACTCAGTAAAAAGGACACTATTTTTCTTGTCACACATTTGTGAGACAAAGAAAAGATTAAAATTAAGTTCATCTACAAAGTAAACATCATCAAAGTCTAAATTAGCAGTTTTGATTTTACCTTTACCCGTTATTTTACCTCCATAGGTATCAACTTCCAAAAGCCACAAAGCCTCAATTTAAATCTTCATAGTCTGAAAGATAAGCTTTGTTGCCAGTCATATGGCTAGAGCAACCACTATCCACTACTGCATGATCCTGTAGCATGATCTCTGGATTGCCCTACACAAAAGGTAAGATAATTAGTATCTCTTAGGGATCCAAGTCAATACTGACTTGGAAATCCCTTTTGGGTCTACATACTCAAACTTCTTGAGCATGTAAGAGCCATTATATTTGTACACATGATCCTGGTAATTCATCTTTGGCCTCCATACCCATTTAGCCTTCTTAAGGACATTTTCCACCTTACCCTTACTAACTACTGCCCTTGTCCCAACAGTAGTCATGTTATTAAACCCCCAAAGTTTTCACATCAGATTTTAAGTCTTTAGGTCTATAAACTGGTTAGGTGAAGTAAGACCTCTTGATTGGTGAGTTTAAGGCTTTTGGTCTTACAATGTCCAATCTTGGGTGATTTGGTCTAATAACACTATTAGATTGTGCTATTTTTGAGGCCAATGGCCTAGCAGTACTAACAGGCCTAACAGTATAAACAGGCCTAACAGTACTAATAGACCTAGCAGTACTAACATTTGATCTATCAGTATTAACTAAACTTGCTCTGGTTAGTACTGCTGATGGGTTAAAGGTCCTTTTTGCATGAGGGTATTTCCAATTTTTTGAAAAGTTTTGGTGATTTACCCTTTTGCCATAATCCCATACTGGTTTGACTTCCCTCTTCCCAGTATTGACCACATTCTTAACCCTAGGTTCAGGACTCTTTTGGTCATAGAAATCACAGTCTTTTATCAAATGGCCAGTGCTTTTACAAACAAAACAAGCTTTTATTTTATGTACTTTCTTAAAACCAATCCCTTGTTTTTGTGAAGTTTGACCACTTTTATCAGTTTGACTCCTAACAGCTTGAGTCACATTTGGCTTAACAGAACTAACAGTTTTGACAGCACACACATCATCCTCATCATCTGAGGTCCAATCCTCAATGATGACTTCATCCCTATTAATCTTTGACTTAGACACAACAGTATCATTGACAGATCTTAGGTTTACTATAGTTGCTTCATTGTTGTACCTACAGTCTTGATGAGTTTCAATTAGACCTTAGACTCTATGATTTTATTTCTAAAAGCATACTCATCTAGTCCTGCAAATGATATATCAGCTATTAGGGTTAGTGGGTTCCCTGTAATTGGAGGGGGAATAGCATGATACTCATTTGCTTTAGTGAGCCTATTATTTGCTAGTGTGCTCTCTTTATCACTAGACCATTAGCCATCAAAATAGTCAAAACTGTTCTCACTATCAGTTTCAGAGTTAATTACTCAAATCACCTTGTATTTTTTTTATTTTGTTGTATGTTAATTTGTTGCAAACCCTAATCTATTTTTATCATGAGTGCTCATCTGACTATTGAGTATCTTAGTGAGATTCTTTGATGACCCTTCCCATTTTTCAATCTTGAGTTTCAATTCATCTCTTTCCTTAACAACCTTTTCTAATTCCAGATTTAAGTTGTTAATTTTTGTTTCTCTACACTTAAGATCATAATTTTGAAACTCATATCTCTCACCCCAAGCTAATTCATTTTTTTCATGTCCAATAATTCTAGCTTCTAGTGACTTTAAGGCTATTTCATAACCCCTAATTTCTAGTTTGGCTTTGTTATGCTTTTCTCTCACAGTATCATAGTTCTTTTGAAGACATTTAAATGATTCAAGACATTTAGAACATTTTTATACCTCACTATCAGAAGAACTTGACGAGTTTGATGAAGAGATTGCCATCAAAGCATAGTTGACTGGTTCAACTTCAAAATCATTGCTCCAGTCATAGCCTCTTAGACCATCTTGAGCCACCAGTGCCTGAGATGAAGATTCAGTTGTTTGTGCATTGCTCCTGTCACCAATAAGTTCTTCTTCCTGACTCCTTACAAATCTACATTCTCTAGCAAAATACCCTTTTCTGTGATAGTTGTAGCACTCAATCTTTGACTTATTAAGAGAAACATGTCATTTTTCTTTGAAGTCCATATTTCTTCCTGTCCTCTGAATAAACTTCTTTACTCTGACAGTCAACATAGCCACCTGCCATCGAAGATCCAATTCCTCTAAGTCATCTCCATCCATCTGCTGAAAATCCTCATTCTCAAGTTGAGGACTGGTTGTTGGTTGAGTAAGAAAGGAGTAAGCTATATCATGAGCACTTGGAGTAGATGAAACTTGATTAATTCCACCAGCAGTACTAATCCCAAAATCTCCACTGGCAGTACTAACTTCATTAGTACTATTAGTATTCTCAAAGGAAAGAAAAGACAAATTATGAGAAGCAGAGTTGGAACCTGGAGACCTTTTTAATTCATCTTTATACACCCTAAGATTGTTGTAAAGGTCATCAAAACAACCTCAGCAATATCTAGTTAATTAATCCATATCAGTGCTATTAGACTCTATGAAGGAAGAAGACATCTAAAAACATTCTGATTAAATGTCATTCCTTTTTACCTAGGCTCCATGAAATTTCCAGTTGACTTAGAGTTTTTTGAAATCAATCATAAGCCTTATCTAAAGTTTCATTAGATGCAGTAACAAAATTTTCAAAACTGAAGTATCCAGACATCCATTTGCATCTTTTTGGATTCCTCATTACCTCCAAATCTAGATTTTATTGCAGCCCACAAAGATTTAGCATCAGGAATATTGTGGCACTTGAGTAGGTACTTATCAGGTATTGCTAAAAGCAAGATGCTCTTAATCCTTTCTTAATTCCTTCTAGCAGCCAATTGTTTTGCAGTCTTAGGAACAAGAGGACTAGATTGTTCTCCTGAAGGTGTAGCCTCATCTTTCAGATCTCCATTGACAATAATATCCACCAAAAAATAGTTATGATCTAGTGGTGACAAATGTATTGTCTTATCCTCATACTCCAGATATCGTATTCTCCCTTCTTAATGATAGGGATCTTCATAGCAGTGATTGTTGGTAGAGGAGTATCTTGATCAGCCATCTCTTTGATTTGTAGTATTTCTGATTCAAAAGAAGTTCTTCTTTTTCAGAGTTTCCTCACAAGCTCTGATACCACTTGTAGGATCCTTTTGCTTAATGGATCTTAACCTTTAGCTTGTAAAGGGTTTGTTGCCTTAGATAAATCTAAAGTAACAATGATGAAACAATGATTAACCACTATTAATTACGCGGAATTTAATCAACAATGTAAAGAAGAACACAATCAAAACACTTTTATATTGAACTTTGAATCTGCCTAAGTTACAGATTACAAACTATGATTACTATTTGATCTCTATGATCTTCTGTAGAACTATATCTACTGACTATGCCTAGGGATCCTTTTATAGACTAAGGAAACCCTAATGGGCTTTACAAAACGCGTATAAAGATAATGCATATCTTTTCCTAAGATATCTCATGCATATCTTTAACTCTAACTAATTTCTGCCTAAGCAGACTTAACTATTACATAAACAGTATTAACTATTTAATACTGCCAGTACTAACTATGATAAACCTTCTACCAGTACTAACTATTACACTAGCAGAATTAACTACAATACTAACAGAATTAATTCTGTTATACAAAATTCCTAACAGAACGTACCCATAACGACGTTTGAGTCTGGGTTTATCCCTGCACGGCCTACCGCATACACTTTTGCTGGATCATTGCCATTTCCACCTTGGTTACCACGGTTATTGTTTTTCAGCTTTGGACAATCCCTCTTGAAATGTCCCTGGGCTCTACATTCATAGCAAGTAGGTTTCTGGCCTGCCCCAATGCCCCTCTGATTGTTAGCAGCATTGGCATTTGTAGTACTCCTACAGTCACGAGCCGGATGGCCAACTCGGTTGCACTTGTGGCATTTTGGATCACATTGTCCATCATGGTGATAGTTGCATTTTGAGCACAGAGGTTTAGATCCTCCGTAAGGTTTCTTCTCACCAGATCCTGCAGTGTAGGCCGGCCAAGTGTCTTCCTCTTGTTTTGTGTTGTTGTTGATGGTTATCATCTTGCTTTCTTTTGTTTTCACTCTGTCGTTCAGCAAAAGTACAAATTTTCTTATCCATAAGTCCAGTTGCTATTTCAATCGCCTCTTGCATTGTCTTAGGCTTTGATGCTACTACACTTCCATGGATCATGTCGGGCAAACCACCGACATATCTCTCAATCTTGTCCGATTCTTCAGGAAACATTCTAACACACAGCAATGCCAGTTCCTGAAAATGTTGGTTGTAACCTATCATGTCGGTACCTTTCACCTTCAAATTCCACAACTCAGCCTCGAGCTTCTTAATCTCTCCCCTCGGGCAGTACTTGTCACTCATCTTCTTTTTCAGGTCTGTCCAAGTCATTGCATAGTAACATCATACATAACCAGTCTAACCATAGGAAGTTTGACCAGTAGAGCACTTGGCAAGAAGTGTACAATTGAAAACTTGATTTGGTTTTCCACAAAGCAGTTGCTTATACTGAACACAGTTTCCATTTTCTCAAACCATTGAATCAATTCAACAACTCCTTCGTTCCTTTGAAATTTAGAGGTTGGCACTTCATGAAATCTGGGTAGGTGCATTCTCTAGCAACTCGTTCTGTCCTTCTAACCCCTGTTCCTGAATTATGGTTGTCATCGCCATTCGTGTTTCTGTCAGCATCACGTGCTGCCAAAGCATCAGTAACACCTTGGTCGATAATTGCCTTAAGTTGGGCATTAGTCACGGAAGTAGTGGCAGTGGTAGAGGCAGAGTTGGCTCTAGTGGTTCTTTTTGGTGCCATTTTCTTCAATCACAAGAAAATATAATACCTGTTAGATCTCATAAAATCATAACCATGACATGACATATACATAATAAATAAAGTGAGATCACATCACATAGTGAAATGCACAACTAAATTGAAATTAACAATGGAGTAGCTAAATGGACATTCATTCATAATAAATTTGATTACAAACATGACATAATACATCCTTTCCATATATAATCTGAAAACATACATGACCTGATTCGGTTACAAAAGGATCACTACCCTTAGGTTACAAAATGAACAAACAACCTAAAGCCATACTAGCCAAGAGTTAACCCGTAATACTTAGTAGGCTAATACAATATAGCTATAACAGAACCAAATCTATGAATTGCTACCGGCCTCTTCCGATATCTTGGGTTGTGCTGGACCTCCAGCGGGTCCCTGCTGTCCCTGTAGTGCTGTCACCTATGTCTGCAGTGTACTCATCAGTCTCAGTGTCTCCACAAGCTGTGCCTGTCGAGCGCGGTATGCTGCTCGCAAGGCTGCATTCTCCATCTGTTGTGCCAATACAGTAGTCCTCAGTGCTCTCACTTCAGAATGGGCGATGTCACTAGCATCTATCGACCGTCCCTAGGCTTTACAAGAAAGTCTAGCCTCTCTCTCCATAAGTAAAGCAGTGTAAGCATGGGAGCGTCTATCCCTCTGTAGTAAGTTGGCCGACCGTCATCAATAACATGTCATCATGTGCATCATCCAGTCTCCATTATATCCCATCTATGTCATGTTTGACAGTCATGACAAAGTCTGTCATCCTCTGGCTAAGCTCTGCCACATTGGTAACTGCTGGTGTCCCATGTATGTCCTCAACCACATCCTCCCAAGTGTTTGTGATCCCATAACCAAAATCTCTCTCTAGGTCTCTCCTAATCTCATTATCCAAAGTAGCAACAAATCCATAGTCTGCTCTAAAACCTCCAGAGGGTCTAGCAGTGGGTGCAAATGAACTCTTACCGACCTCATATCTCGGACCTAGAACAATACACAACCTCTTTTAAGGTGGTAATGTAACCTCGAAAACACCTGCTCTATAGACAGTAGAGGAAAGAAGCATAGGTGGTGATAGAGTAGGTAAAGGTATAGGTAGGAGTGGTGGTGTCCCTAATGGTGGTGTCTCTGATGGTGGTGTCTCTGATCGAGATGCTAAGATGTAGGTAGATGGTGCAGCAGCTCTCATCATGGACACAAATGCCCTGGTATGTGAGAGTATGATAGGTGGTAGTAGTGGTAATAAATGAGAAGTGGATGGTGACTCGGCCCTCTGCCGAATCATATCAGCTCTATATTCTAATGGATAAGTAGGGCTAGCAGGTAGTGGTAGAGGTGATACAGGTGGTGGGATAGAGTCGGCCGAAGTTGGGTGCTCCTCCTCCTCAACATCATCTTCGTCATCATCAGATGACTCATCATCATCATCGTCATAGTATCTTCCGTCGGCAGGATAATCAGTGGGGTCCTCCTCAGGATCCTCCTCATCCTCCTCTAGATCAGAGTCTGCAATGTATCCTGGTGAGTCAGAAATAGGCGAGACAGCGGCAGTTAGTGGCTGCTCCTCACCAAGAAATACCTCATCCTCCGTGGTTGCCTCAAATAATGAGTCGAACACGGAAGTTCGTTCTTTTAGAATATTAAGTCTCGGTCATTTTAATATGTAACGTTGTAATAGGCTAGAACAGGTAAACGGGCTTATTTAATGTAATCTAACCGGTCATGTGTATCGGGCGAAAACCCAAGCCCGTCCCGTAGAATAACTAAAGGCATGAAAGCCTTTTAGTTGGATACATATACACCTCACCAAGGAAGGTGAGGTGGTTGGTTCACTTTGTAACATTTTCATTTTGCAAGTAATCCTCCCATTTCTAGTTTCTCTCTCTTGTTTTCTCTCTACCTCTCTTTACATTTCTTCTCATCTCCTAATCTTAATTTCTTGTTCATAATTATGAAGTGAAGTGATTTCTTAGTTCCTACAATTGGTATCAGTTTCCTCGGGTAGATTGTGTTTGTGTACAAATTTTTTTTGTGGTTTATAAGCTTCTTTAAGCTTATTTCGTGGCTTATTCATAGTATAAGCTCACAAATTCGAAGATTGGTTAAGTTTTTGGAAGAAAATCGTGTACTTTTGTGCTTATTGTTCTTCCTAGATCATGTGTTAGCAAATTCGTGGCTAGAAATTTCACTTTTCTTAGTTTTATTTTTGATTTTCTAAGTTGCGTTTTGCCTAAAAGGTTGTTGTTTGATCCGAAAAGCTTGTACTTTCTTGTTTAGAATACTTGTAATAGCTTATTTAGGTTAGTGGTTAGCTTATTTCATAAGCAAGTTGGAAGATTTGGGCTTATTCGCAAATTTGAAGTTTTTTTCTTCGTTGCGTTTTGTCAAAAACGTGACTGCGTTTTGTGGTAAAGACAAACAAGTACCGTACTTGAAAACGACCCCTGAAAATGACTTGTACTTGTTGCGTTTTGTGTACTTCAGCAGGTTGCGTTTGGTGAAGATACTCTTGCGTTTTGTCTAGAAAAACTTGCGTTTTGTCTAGAAAAACTTGCGTTTTGATCTTGCGGTTTGCCTAGAAGAATCATTGCGTTTTATTGAAACTTGCGTTTTGCAAGTGATTGAAGACCTTTATAGCTAGCAAACAAAACGAAACTCTGCCAAAATTTTCTAAATGTTGCGTTTTGTGAAGAAAATCGCATTGCGTTTTGTTAAAAAGAGTTGCGTTTTGCTCTTGCGGTTTGTCTAGAAAACTTGCGTTTTGCTCTTGCGGTTTGTCTAGAAAACTTGCGTTTTGTGGAAAAATCTTGCGGTTTGTCAAAATTCAAAGATTGCGATTTGTCCGAGTTTCTTCCTGCGTTTTGTCCAAGAATCAATGTTGCGGTTTGTCTAACAGTAATAGTAGACTGCGTTTTGTCAAGACATCATTGCGTTTTGTCTCATTACAAGACACTGCGTTTTGTCAGAATTGAGCAATTGCGTTTTGCCAAAATCTTTGGCATTGCGTTTTGTGACCTAGTTGCGTTTTGTCAACATTTTGGGACTTGGACTTTGAGACTTGTAACGGACATAGAAATTAACAACAAACCTCAAGGACTAATTAAACGAACTTTGGACTTTAATTCGGACTACAAGGACAATTAATCAACAACAACAAACATAATCAACAAACTTTAACAATAACAATTAACATTCACGGTTTTCTATTGATTTTGTAAAATCCCGCGAAAGACACAATTCTTTTCTCGGTTTTAATCATAGACTTGTAAAATCCCGTGAACGTTTATTGCTTTCTTTTTACCACAACTTCAATCACAACAAATCTACTTAAGATCCTACAATCATTGTTCACTTCATAATTCTTCAATCATTCATCATGACAACTCCAATTGTAACTTCCACAACCGACAGTCAAATGCATAACAACATAATGGCAGCTGGTTCAAGGGATCGTCCACCAATGCTTGCAACAGGACGATATGCACAATGGCGATCACGGTTCTTACGATACATTGATACAAGACCAAATGGTGATGCCTTACGGAAGTGCATTCTCAAAGGTCCTTACACTCCAACGATTGTCACAACACCAGCTGTTCCTGCAACAGAGGATTCTCCACTCCAGCAGTCCTGAAAACAAACAACAGTCGAGACTGTTACGTATATGACTTCCTGAGAACTGAGCTAATTTTTGAATCAGAAAAAAGAAAATAAACAATGACGATGTTCATTTACTATTGACTGGAATTGGAGTATGAAATTTACTCTCAAATGTTGATGCATGTCAAGACAGCTCTCAAGAAGAAATGTGGGAAAGCCATCCAAAAGGCTAAACAAGTGAATCACTTAAATATTCAAGATGTTTTACAGACAATACTTTTTATGGGGAGTGAGGGAGTTTGGGTCAAATTTCATCCTCTCACGATGGGCAGAAGAAACAATTGTGTTCTTTACTACTCTCCTAGAAGTTTTTACAAAAGGATGTATGAATGAAAATGATCAGAAAAACGTGACATTTGCTACAAGCCAAGTCAATGTTCAATTTTCTTCAACAACTTCAACCAGGATATGGTCAAGATTTGGTCACATTATGATAGGCAAACATCACAAGTTGGAGAGTTTCCATTAGCATATGCTCTTTGACATTCTGAAGAACCAATACCAAAAAAGGAAGTTTTATGACACTCTGCTGGAATGATTGGCCAAGAATGATAACCCATTAGCACTTGTCGTAATCGACCAAACACTTTCAAGACCCTTATTATCAAACATCATAACCTCGCAAAATCTTTATCTCCCAACATCAAAAAGCGTCATTCCAACAGTACTCATGCAATACAAGATACCAAAAGGAGACAATAAAGAGGATAGCCAAACCATACATCAACCAACCACCATCTGAGTCAGCTTCTGAAGAAGACAGTGATCCTGAACAAGCTCAGAAGGATAAGGACATGCAGAAAAATTTGGCACTCATTGCAAAGTACTTCAAGAAACTCTACAAACCTACCAACAACAACCTCAGAACTTCCTCAAACACCAGAAACAAGAATGTGGATACTACTCTAAGGTATAAGAATGACAATCAGACTGGACAGTTTGGGAATCAGAGGGTAGTGAATGTTGTTGGGGCTAGGGAAACTATAGGTGGTCCAGTAGTGCAATAGTCTGGGATACAGTTGTTGTTAATCAAGGGATTTGGTATTATGCTAAGGAATGCAAAAAAAGGACAAAACGGGTTAAAGACACTACGATTATCACAAGGAAAGATGTTGCTGTGTGTAAACAAGCTCGAGAAGGGTGTTCAACTTCAAGCAGAGCAATCAGGACTGGCTTGCGGACTCGGAATGTAGTAGAGATTGATGAAACATAAGTTGTTGGAAGCACATTACAGTTACATGGCAAAGATCCAGGAGGTTCCTAATGCAGACTCAAGAACTGATTCTGAGCTTTTGGAAACAATTACAATACGGATACTGACGATAATGTGTCTTGCCAAGGACATAAATCATTTTGAACCATTCTGATTCCTTTAGTAACACTTATGCAGTGGAAAACGGATGATAGTAAGGTCACTCATGACTCACCGGACTATAGTTGTGATTAATGAATATCTAAGGGATGAACCAAAATGATGTAGAATGTGATGTATTGAGCGTGTTGAACTTGTAATTTAATGCCTAATTAAAACTTGATTGTCGATATGGAAAATAAATAAGATTCAAAAGCAATTAAAGAAAGCAAATGCAACATTGGCTCTAGGGTTAACTTGATGTCGCAAATCTATTCTTGCGGGGAAAATAGTATAACTCTATGGGGAATCTTATAGTATTCGGGTTAGTTTGCTTAGTTGCACTTCAAAATAAAACAGACTGAAGTTTGTAGAGGTTACCAAGCCTGTTAAATGATCGTATAGGTGACTATGACAAACTTGAACATAAGTTAATTGAACCTCTTGGACTATTAAGCTCAAAAAAGAAAATTGACATAAAAGAATGTTTAAAAGTGAAGCTACGAATATTTTGTTGTCAAAGAGGTAACATGATGAGTTAGTCCATATTACAGTGATGGTCTTTTATAACCAAGTCTCATTACGAAGGTCTTCGTCAAGGGAGGGTGGGGGAAAACAATAGGTAATAACGGATAATTTGAAGTTTTTAGGAAAGAAAAAGTATTGACAAATGATTTCTAAGGAAAAACTGTAAAAGTTTATGAATGAAATTTGTTACAAACGGAGTCAATCAATCCAAACCTTTCATATGTTAGCACCCAATATGCCCTACATTAATGGATGACCTACCTTTACCAATCCAAGGTACCTCAAAAAGGCTTTATAATAGATACCTGTTTGTATGCGATACCACCATGGACCAATCTGATCCTGCTAAACTGACTCGTCCACTGATAGGAAGAGACTCGGACTCTTGTAGATGAGTGTCGATCCAAAATGGAATAAAGGATCCTTTAGTGTTGAACACTTTTGACTATACAAAGTTAAATAGTCTTTATGAAAATTTTCAAAACTCCCGACTAAGGCATTATGAAATTAGTTCGCACAGGAAATGTAAATAAGGAAAGAAAATGTTGGTGAAAATTATTTGTGAAAACAAAGCCAAATATTTTCAATAAAACATAGATTTCTCCCGTTGTCTAAAGCAATAAGGCCAAAAGTAGACAAGCATATAATGTCATGACAAATAAACATTAATCATCTGAAAGAATTGGCAATTCATGCATGGGTAAATACATTCAAACGCACCTTCTTCATCCTTCGTTATTCCCAACTGCGCAAAGATATGGAAATCCTAGTTAAGACATGTTTGATGCCCTTGCCCTTAAGATCTCAGGAATGATTGTTTCGCATTTTGTACATGAACTTAAGCAAAAGAAATGCATGCTAGTTTTTAAAGATACGGTTGAATCTCTTGAAGGATGAACTTGATGTGACTGAATCTGAATTAAGCAGATTTTTCCACCATGTATGATATGCTTTGGCCAAGAATGTTGTGTCTAAAGATGTTATGTGTTTCTTATTGACAATCTTCATCTGATTTTAGATGAGTGAGATCAATTGGACTTACAATGATTATATCTTCATTAAATTCTGGAAATGTGACTGTCTTGCACAAAAAGCTTTCTGAAACAAAACTGAATTTGTAAGGTAAAGAGATTTACACTGAGCTTTTACCCGAGTTTTGACTCCTAAATTAGAAAAAACTCCATTTCCTTGAAATCGCTTTACCAAGAATGTCAAGATACAACTGATGAAAAATGGACATCAGTTTGCAAGAAACAGAAGGAAAAAGGTGTCAAATGTATTTCGAAAGGAAAGGTCCGAACAATATTTGATATAACAAGATTTGAAAGCTCAAATGCAAAGACATAGAACATTGCAATAAGGGTGAGTTTAAAGAAACTCATTGAAAAATGCAAAGGAAAATTTCTGTGGACAACTTAAGTATGATACACCATCTGTTGTTCGAAACCATGAAATGCTCAAAGGATTCACTAAAACTCCTTGCGATGCGCTTCTAGGAGAAACACTGCAGCTCCTTGTTAGTTATATGAATCGTCTTGGAAATGTACATTAATCACACGCTGCTCTAGAAATTCCTGAGATAGAATAGATTTTGCAGAAGTCAGATGAATATGATGAAGTTCGTTGTTAATGATAATACGACGAGAATCGAGTCAAGAAGTCGGCTATTAATAATCATAAAACCATGTTTTCTCTTGCTATCACAAGGATTGTTTGAGACATTTGAATAGTAACATCTAAATGTGCAATAGACTAAGACAAAAGCTGAAAGACTGATAAGTAACTTGGGTTAAGAACGACAAGCATGAATGGAAATTTTAATGACATCGAAACAATAAAGAACGTGGGCGTAAAATGCATGTAATTATTAACAGTCATATTTGGCAGGCACTTGTTCTAGGTACACATATTTCACAAACCTAGTACCTAAAAATGTCACTACACAGTCTAGTATTGAAGAATACATTGATCTTAGGCAAATAGAAGACAGAAAGCTAATTATGCACATCTTTTTTAACTAATTTTTGAATTTTATGAATTTGCGTTATACTAGAATAAACTAGAAAGTGTGAACTAAAAAGTATGAAACTATTAGTTTGTAAAAATAAAACTAAACAGTTCTATTGTATTCCTAATAGTTTTGTGCAGAGAACATACGAATCTTTAAAATAGTACTAAGTGTAGCAATGTCAGTCAATAGAAGAGATTAAGATGTCGTGTGTGTTCAATCATAATTTCAATACGTATTTTCTATGATTTGAAGTTTTAGAAGAAAAGTAATAATAGTACTCGAAAATCTCGTGTTTAGAGATAATTTCATGAGAAAGAACGTATCCTACCCAACCTATGGTATTTCGTGAGATAATAAAATAATCTATGAAAATGCATTTATTATCGTAATACGCTTCTAAGTGAACTGAGAAAGCGCCCCATAGTAGATGATCAGTAATTTAATGTGTCCGCCTAGTATACTTTATCGTATTAACTTGTAATTAAATCTTATAGTGTTAATTGTCAAGTTAAATGAGCGCGTTAGACCCTGATTTACTTTAACTATTGTGGAAAATATATTATGAAAATATTGTATATCACTATTTTTATGCTAGATTAAGATCTAGATGGTCAGAAAACTATGTAAAGGACTTGTAAATAGTAAAGGTGGTTTAGGCGTTGAACGTTTGGGTTGGTAAATAAAGACTTGTTGATGCATGACCCTAATAGATGCCTAGTGTTAGTCATTCTTTATGTATAGGTAAAGAACCATCTCGAATGTAGATCTTGATTACACTCCTGCTCTATGAAAACGCAAATCTGTTAGTCATAACCTTCCTCAAACCGCCCCCTCACTAACGAATCTATATTGTCAATTAGACCCGTTAACGATGAGAGTTTGCTCAGGTCAGATTATATTTGGCTTATTTACACATAAGTGAATATGCTAGCAAGAGAAATCTTGCAAAACTGACAAAGTTTTGTAAACTACGAGCTCTATCTTATCCACTACAAGCGGTTTATGTACGCAAAGGGCGCTTATACTTTAGAGACTTATTGATAAGAAGGCGTACGATCAAGCCTAGCAGAAATGGGTTTGAATTCCTGTCAGATTACAGACAAATTAAGGCTTAACTGCGCACTTTTGTTTCTAGTCAATTTTGCTATTACATTTAGTGTTCTTCCTCTTTGTTAGTACGATCAATAAAGTATTGTATGTTTATGCATTGTTGTACTCAATGAATAATGAAATCTAAAAGATGACGTATAAGAGATGAGCTGTAAGATGTATATAGGGATGTTAAGATAAAGAAATAGGCTACTAGTGAACATAGATTAATGCGTAATTGTGCTTTCTAAAGAAGTGATTTTGCGAAAGGTTTAGGCTGTACAAACTGAAATTTAACTTATCCACCTAGATATTAAGTCGTATCTAGGCTATAACGCTACTAAATCCTAAGAACTAACGATTCTTGAATATTTAAGCTATTCTATGACACTATATAGCTACTTAACCTATGATAAAAGGAAATCCAGCTATATGTTTGTCATTGAAATAATGAGCTCAGAACTAAGAATCAATCCTTAGGAGGAAAATAAGCATGGAATCCTAATGCTGCGTAATGATTTGTCATCTACGTTCTGTGCATAGTAGTTATCGTACAAGCTCATCTCTATAATGCTCGATAGAATGCAAAAGTCATGAGATTAGAGCTCTGGACCTGTTGCAGCTAAGTAGCACGATGACAGTGCGATCGCATTACCCTACTAACTTGCTTTAACGAATAGGCGCTTTAGAACTTTTTTTTGACAACATAGTATCCAGCCTAGGAAGAAGAATAATGTTGTGATTCACACGCAATTACAGAAACTTAGCCTTAAACTAGTTCCTTCATACTTTTTGCTTCTCGCGCGCACGCTCGCTTTTACCTAAATGAAATGACTCTCGCGCTTCACTCGTACTCGCTATCTAAGTTGCTTACGATGTCTACTAGGATGTTCTCTAAAAAGAGATAGCTACAATACGTGATACTAGATAATGAGAAAATTTGCTTTCAAAAAAGTGCTAGGTTCAGGCTTTTTAAACTAAACTTAAGCTATACCTAATATGATATCTGGCTTATTAGCTAAATCCTAAGATAACGATAGTTTTTTGAATTTAAGCTATTCTATGAACTTTGAATTAACCTAGATAAAAGGAATCTTGAAATAAAAGCTAGAACTAAGAAATCCAAGAGGAAATAAGCATGAAATCTAAGCTGCTATTGTACTACTTTTGCAGATGTCTAAAAGCTACTCTAAAGCTGATGAATGAAAGTCAAATGGTGACTTATGTAAATCTAATGGAGTATTATTAATGTGCTAAATTCTAAATTCTAATTCCTAATGATAAATGCTAAAATATGATCAAGTAGAGAAAATGCATGTAGCATACCAAGCATCTCTGGTTATGAGCTAGAGTAGAAGTGAGGTATATGTACTGTGTTTGCTTGATGTATTTGGTAAGAGAACATCTTAATGCTGATGCAGATCACACCAAGAAGGATGTCTCTACTTGATCGATAAGACTCATAAATCTCACGCTCATTTATTCTTATGGTGTAACCTTGCATCTAATCGCACTAAATTATACATCCTTAGTCAGACTGACTTTTGAACCACTTTAACACTAAATTCCAATTGAGTCTATAAATTTACTGCGCTGTGAGGTGGTTCGAGTTAAGGTATTTTAAACTCTAAACTTTTTAGAGAGATTCTTCAAACTAACTCTTAAACCCGTTTTTGTAAATGCTTAGATATTATCGTCCGTATAAAACTACTAGCTTGTTTTGTTAGACTAGAGAATATTTCTGTGCACAGGAATAGTTGTTTGACTTTAGGAAGTCAATTTTATCTAAATCCAAACACTCTCTCCGCTGAATCTTAACTGTACTAAGAGACTAGGTATAATCGGTGCCGAAATGATATGCTATCTTATAAAATATTACTTATAAGTAAAACTCTAAAATCAAGTCTCTAGAAAACCTTTTATCTACTTCTACACCTAGCTCAGAAACTCACTAATCTGTTATTAAGCTAACATGAGCAATTGAAGCCTATACAGCTCTATCAAGCCGACTCAAGCTTTTAATCTGAGTTATATGGTGCCTCATCGAGCATGTATTACACTGTAGACGATGTACGTGTGTACTCAATGATAACGGGAACTAAAGAGACAGACTTACTAATCTCTGATACTTCTGTAATCTCTGCCCTCCATCTCATATTAACATAAGAAATATATTAGAGTATCTAGAAAGTCTTATGTGCTAAATTGGAATTGTTTACAAAATGTGAAACGAATGATTATAGGTAACACGAAAGAAGTTCTAGCAAGTAATGCTTCCCTAAACTTATGTAAGCTATAGAAGGCTAGAGATTTAGATATAACATAGATCTAAAACCTCCGGTAAGTGTCATTGCAAATTTCAAGATGAATCGTCGTCTGACGTCCTTAGCCTGACTCCACAGTTATCGTGATTAAGGGCATGAGTGCTGTTTTATAAGTCGATTGAAAAACCTGACCATGCTTATGTCTCCTTAGCCTTTTATGCTAAACCGACTGTGTACTTGTCTAAGGCTCAATCAATGCTGAAGTTAGCTTATGCGTATACTGCCATATGATGCTTCTGCAGAGTAAGAATCGAAAACTAGTAATTTACGGACTAAACTTTGATTACGTAATTGACAAATTCAAGATAGTTCTAGAACTCTCAGCTTACGTTTTATACATCATACTGGTTACGATCTCACTTACTACGTTATCGCCAAGAGTGATGAAATCGAACAACTCACCATAAGCTAAATAGTTTTAAGATAGAGCTTTCTCTATTCCTGATTACAGATGCTCAAAGAACATAATAATGCTTATGAAACACGCTTATGTACATGAAAATGAATGTCTTAAGACACAATCACAATTTGACTAGCTATGCTTTATTAATGCTAGAAGAGCTCGCGAAGAGTTATTAGAAGACTAAGATAGTGAATCAAGACATGTACAACTTGCCAATATGTGAGAGTAAGATGTTAAGCATAGAATTGTAATTCGACTTTGTATAAGCATTCAATGATACAGTGAATAAAGAGAAAAATTACAAATTACTATTGAACTCAGTATAAATATCCTAAGGCTACTCACAAAACATCGTGATATACAAGGCGCTGATGTGTTTAGTGTCTGAGAGAATAGACTCAGAGGATGACCAGAAGCACTTGTCTTCGCATTTCTAAGGCACGTTGTGATCTTTGTAGTAACTCGAAATCTAACCGTTGATATTGATTGATGCAGGTGTTAGGAGCGCAATTGACTAATGTTGACAACGTGTCCGTGAACGTCTTATGAGACGTAGAGATTGCTTTAGATCTTACATGTTATATCCTTTGGTGAGGTTGAGCTTGTGGAGCGGGAGGAAAGGGTTTAGGGTGGTTTGGGTTTTCTTGAATTTTGGCTTAGGGAAAGGTAGTTTGAAAGAGGGAGTTAGGAGAAAGATTAAACCCGCGGTATGTGATTTGTAATATCTTTGGCTTGATGAGACACTAAGTTAGGTCCTTTGCGTTTCATTTACTTCATTGTACGTGCTAAAGAACACTTTTAAAAGTATAGTCGACGTCTCGTGCCTATGATGCGTGTCGATAATTATACAGATTTTGCTGTCTTTTAACTATTCTACTCTTATGACTATTTTACAGCATCTAAATCCTCCTTTATGACTGTTCGCAAAACATCAAATGGAGGCAGAGTTGTACTTTGCAAAATGCGTGTCTATAACTTGATCGCTTTAGCTTTATTTTGCTTCTTCTTTATTCGTATCGGGCTGATACGTGTGTCACTTTGATGATTTTTTGAGTTTAGATGATTTCCACTCTCACTATGTACTATGTTCTATTACGTTTGTCCTTGTGTACGGTATTTTTTTTGTTCGTCAGTTTTGTCTTCTTATGCATTATCAGTCCTGCACAATGAACAAAAGCACACAAATTCATGGTGCCTTTTGGCATTATTTGGCGTTTATTTTGGCTATGAAGATACCTCTAGATCGTAAGTTATATGTATAGCCAATTGAGTCAGCATTTATCAGCTGTGTCTTGCTATGCAACATCAGTTAAGGAATGATAGGGATGAATGTATGATGATTGTGTAGGGTGCAAGTTGTTTAAGAGGAGTTTACTCAGGTGATTGGCTGTAGTCTTGGTCTATACAATTTGGGGTGGAATGCTCCACTTAGTTCTAGTAGAGAGAACTATCGTGTCGTCTGACTGAAGCAATGAGCTATGGAGCTACTACTTCGCTGTAAGACTAGTAGGATGACATATAAACAGTTGATAGGGGTACAATCCTATAAACTAGAACCCTAATCTTTTGGCTTGTGATCAACCACTAGTGGGAGGAGGGAGTAAAGTAATTCATTTAAACAGATGGTTGAAACTCAAAATATCCCCAATCAGTTCTTTGGAAGGTGGTTATAATAACGATGTTGAAGGAGGAGGTTTGGCACAAAGTCTGAAACTGATTGTTGCAGGGAGTCATTTCATGAAGTGAGGGTCCTGAATGCTGTGTTCATTCAAAAGGCCATCACTGTCAGCTCATCAAATCTAATTGAATTGTTTCGATAATTCTTTCTGGTACGTCGGTTGTAATTCGAAAATGCATCTTTGTGGTGCATAGCCAATGACAAAATGCCAATATCAGCCTAGTCTCTGATTTGCGAGTCTTAACCTTTCCTAGTTCTCACTATCATTTATCGGATAGCAGAGTGCACTAAATACCTGGAAAAATGATAAGTCAGGAAGTTTGTCATGTAAAAGCTCATATGGTGTTTTGCCGTGACAAAGACGTATGATGGAATGATTTTAGGTATAACATGCAGTAGCAACTACTTCTGCCCATAAGAATAACAGAGCTTTTGCATAAATCAACATTGTGAGGGCAACTTCATTTAGCAGACGATTACGTCTTTCAACGACACCATTTTGCTATGGAGAGCGAGCAACAGATGTTTTATGAGAGATGCCAACCTTCTCATAATATTCACCGCTATAGTAGTTAAGAATAACAAATTCTGTAGTTACATCTGTCTATTCTGATTCGTCAGATCGAACAAGGTAGCGTTTTAAGCCGCACTTGGATCATCTTAAGAAACTTGATTATGAAATCTGGAGCTTCATATTTTGACATTAAGTACTTTATCCATGTAAATCGAGAGTAATCATCAACAATGATAAGGATGTACTTCTTTCCATTAACACTTGCGACACGCATTGGCCCACAAAGATCCATGTGCAAAAGATAGAGTTTTTCTTGGTTGGTGTCTTCAGATTTAGGTTTGTGGGATTTCTTCTTGCTTTTTCCCATTACACACGCAACACACAGATGGTCCTTTTCAAACTTTAGCATAGGGAGACCTCGAACAAGACCGTGTCTAGCTAAATGGTTGATTGCACCAAAGTTTAGATGAGATGGACGTCGGTGCCATAGCCAGGACTTAGTCTTTGAGGCCTTTGACAAAAGACATATAGGAGAGGACGCCATCATATCTCCAAGAGACAGAGTATAACAGATTGTTTGCACTCGCTATCCAGCAATAGATCAACACCTTCTAGATTACAAATGAAGCAGGTGTGTTGACGAAAAGCAACTTCAAGGTTCGAATCATAAAATTGCCCAACGGAGAATAAGTTATGTCCAAGTCCTTCTACGTAGTAAACCCTTGACCAAAAAACCTTTGAAATTCATTAACATTCCCAATTGGTATTCACCCCACCCACCCCCCCCAATATCCCAATATCTTTGCCACGTGATTCATTTCGTATTTTGGACTGTTGCACTTAAAATTTATTGTCGAATTGGGTGAGCTGAGAGCGATCGACCGGTCTTATGTTGAGCAGCTGAAAGTCCAAATACCAGAGGAATTATTTGGCACGGACCCACTTGCATTACATTCAATGATAGGGAAGATGGAACATCTGAAACTATGGATTCCCCAATGATTTATCTTAGGGTTCCTTTTTGTTAGCAGATAAAGATTTAATATTCTTAGGTTTGCTAACGGAAACATTAGTTTTAGATTTTTTAGGTTTCCTTGAGTAAACCAATTTTACCACAGGCTTAGGTGTATCACTTTCTAGAGTAGTTGGTTTCCTAAGGGGGACTTCAGCGGTTGTGGTTATCCTAGTTAAAGGGCAAGCATTTCCTACTATAGTGAAGGTCCGACCCGTAGGTCTCCAAGTGTATCCAATATTTGGTAAACCACTTTCCTGTTGAGTTTCCAAATCTTTTTCTCATTGAAAATTTTCTTAACAGATTTAGATTTATAAGAGCATTCAATCATTGATTAAAAATCAAGAACCTCACAATTCGTGTATTATCAGGGAAAGCTTGACAACCCATTACAACTTAACACATAGAGTTCAGAAAATTCGTATCTTTAAGCTAGGAATTGCTTGTGCAATTTGCAATTCCTTTAGGTTCAACAATGTTGTTCTTATTTTTCAAACTAGATTTAACTGTCCTAGGGTGGGCTTCTACTTTATTCTTTTGAGTACTACTTGGTGTTCACTGAATCTTATCTTTCTTTGGATTGTCGGAAGGCTGTGATCCGCTAGCACTAGTAGAAGGTTTTACTCATGTAAAAGACAACATAGGTTTGTTAGAAACTAAGTTTGATGAAGAAGCTGTTTTGTATGTATGTTTCTTGAGGATGTGCTCTGGAATCAGTGAAATCTAACTCTTTTGTCCTTGTTCTTTGAGGTCACAGCCACTAATTTATCACTTGAATTGTTGATGCTAGGGCAGGTTTGTCTGATTATTATAAGCAACTCCTGAATGCGTTTGGTATACTTACAAGCAGAGTCTAAGGAATTATTTAGAGGATTTTGTGATTTTCCTTGTTCCACTATTTCCCTAAGAATCGCAGCTTGTTCCTGAGTATGCCTAAGGTAGTCAGAGTGAGCTGTCCTATTGTTCAACAATCTAGGGGCTATTGGTTCCACATCAATCTTAAGCATTGCTGGATCAATGGTGTTTTTGGTGACCACATTATCAGCTAAATCTTTTCCCTTAAGTTTCCTTAATTCATTCTTTAGATCTGTAATGACCATAACTTTTTCTTGAAGACTTGCATTTAAATCAGAGATTTCCACAGACTTTTGATTGACTTGATTAATTAAAGCATCACATTGTTCTTTTGATCGAATACGTGTTGGTTTGATCGAGTCATAAAGTTGCTTATAGGTCTGTTTCAAATGTTCATTCTCAGCAATAAGCTTTGACACCCTATGATCCAATTCAATATTTATCGTTTCAATCTCTTCTATGTCCTTTTTGATCTTATCCTCATTCATATTGCCACTTAGAGATTTAATTCTCTCTTTTAACTTTTTTATGACCGTGTATTTTTCTTGCGACTGAGCTTTCAATTCATTTAATTCAAAATATTGATCAAAACTTAGAGCACTTTGATTTGAAACAGAGTTGTCTCTTTGAAAAATTTCCTGATTAAGTTGAGTATCAACTTCTAAAGAGATGCAATGTTTTTCAAGAGTGTTATAACTTCTGAACAGTTTATCGTAAGTCTCTTTTTCAATGAAATCCTTTTTGTTGAGAAGCTCAGTCTCAAGTTTGAGACACTTTTCACATTCATGCACATTCACAGAAGCATTATCCACAGAAGAATTCACAATTATGTTCACTATATCTTTGCTAATGACTTGTTCTAAGAGTTGTTCGTTTTCATTTAAAACTTTATGTAACACCCCCAAAAATGTGTCGCAGCGGAAATGTGTCCGGGGGCGTTACTTCATAATACACAGCGCTAGATACAAGAGAACGACCTCTAAATGTGTCGTTTGTAAAGTAATCTCGTTGATTTCCGTGAAATTAATATAACATTTGTCCCATAATTGCATCACAATGAAAAGCTTGAAAACAACCCAACGAGATTTGATCATCTGAATATAAGTAGAAATCCATAAATGAAATCTTGTCAGTTTTAGACTCCAGTGCACATCAAGTAAGCCAAGCATCTAATTCACCTGAGAAAAACATGCTTAAAAGTGTCAAAATAAAGTTGGAGAGTTCATAGGTTTGTTTAAGTATAAATGTTGAATCAAGGTTCTGTAAAGTGTGTATGACCATTTAAAATCCTTAAATGTCCTTCCAAAATGTATGTATGATTTTTAGAAATCAAATAGTTGTAAAGTATGCATGACCATTTTAATTCCCAAATAGTCACAAAAATATACGTATGAACGTTGAACCGCAATTGTTCAAAGCGTGTATGATATTTATATATATATATATATATATATATATATATATATCATCAAAATGTTTCAAGTATATATATTGCCACTTTATTCAAGGCACAATAAATATCCATGTGAGTATAAAACCATGATTACAGTTACTCTAAGTTCATGAAACTGCGACGTAGACTTGTATGTATGCCACTTTATTCAAGGCACAGTAAGAGTATACCCATCGTAGGTGTTCCCTCCAAGAACACCCGGGCATTAATGAAAACCATATGTACGCATCATAGGTGTCCCCTCCAAGAACACCCAATTCTGAAAATATTCATGTGTATGTAATTGTTGGCCTTGAAGACTCAACCAATCGTATTCCGACATGTTATAACGTTCGTTTGCCCGGTGATAGCTAATTACCCGAACGGGGATTGTCAATCCCAAATAGATCTATTTCATAACATTCGCGCTCACCCTCCAAGTGATTTACAATTCATGCAAAAGCTGTGACATAGACTTATATATACCCATTACAGGTGTCCCCTCTAAGAACACCCGGGCAGTGATTTAAAGAATATATACTCCCGTTACTGGTGTCCCCTCCAAGAACACCCGGGCAGTACCATTTTTTTCATCAGTTCAATCCACTTAAGCTAATCCGTAATCCTTTTTCAAAAGTAAAATATGCATTCGTGACCAAAAA